>JAUIMY010000145.1:0-64850 GCA_033557855.1 Hydrochus callosus | reverse complement strand
GCAATGTTTGGTAGGTTATATGTCATATTGAGACATCAGAATGGGGAACATTTCTAGAAAATGGTTTGATTTAGCTTTTGTTGTTATTATAAACATTTTTGGTCTTTTGTCATTACTATTTTATAGACGAAGTTATTTAAATAACTTTGCGCGTTCTTAATGATGTCAGAATAACACATAACAAAAAAGGCATTAACAGAATTATTTCAAAAGGATGATTTAAGCTAGGACAAGTCATTCCATGGCTACCCTTGGCCAACATAATTTTTGATCTCACAGTACGTATCTACATATTATACATCAACAATAGAAATATGCTCTGAAATTTTACATCAAAATGGAAAATGAGAAAATATTAAAGTTGAACTTTACATGATTTTGTCTACGCCAATTTTTGACTGGAAATTCATTGAACGTACTCACCCATATTAGCGAAAAGTACTGCACCGAAGACGGCAAGGAAGACTGTAGACAATTTCATTTCAACTGTTGTGTGAACGACTGACTGGCTCTCTCTTCTTGCCCTCTTTTATTTAGAACCAACACGCAGCTGTGACGAAGCTATGCACATTGCCGAAATTCCCCACAAATTTTTAAAAACTGATAGGTTTGGAATTCTACTTTATTCATGACAGTTTGAGATTGTGGCAAACGATAATTAATGATGTATAAATACAAATACCATTCAGAATTGTCAAGTTGGGAAGATAGCGACTAGAAAAATTGCGAAAACTGGAACTATTCTGAGTGCCTAAAAATGATGAACGAGCTAAAATTATCATTTTTCATTCGTAACTATGTACTTATGAACGTAAAATGGCATTCATGCATTGGGTGCGTTTAGGAAATTCTAATGATCCTGAGTATGGAATATGTGTTAAATGGCAATGAAATATTATGAATAAAACATCAAGACAAAACACTTATTTACTAATGTTTTCAATTTATACAGGGTGTCCCAGATAAAAGTGTCCACCCTAAATAACTCATTAATTACTTGTTCTATGAAAAATCGTGAAAACACGTCAATTAGTAAATTTAGGGGGACGTTTTCTGAGACTAATGCATCTAAAATACCTTCAACCCCCACGACACCATCACCCCCACCCCAAAAATTTTAAATACAAAGTATGGTTGTGTAATACCTCGTTTGAAAGGGCTCTTAATTCTCTAAACAACCCTGTCATAATTTGATCATTCGTTGTTGAGAAATCTTAGTTTAAAGTTTTAAAATTGAATAATATAAAGAAAAGAATCGAGCCGCTTCATTTGTTTTTTATGGTATTTGTATCATACACCATTAATTATCGTTTGTCACAATCTCGAACTGTCATGAAAAAAGTAGAATTCCAAACCTATCAGTTTTTAAATATTTGGGGAGAATTTCGGCAACGTGCATAGCTTCGTCCCAGCTGCGTGTTGGTTCTAAATAAAAGAGGGCAAGAAGAGAGAGCCAGTCGTTCACACAACAGTTGAAATGAAATTGTCTACAGTCTTCCTTGCCGTCTTCGGTGCAATACTTTTCGCTAATATGGGTGAGTACGTTCAATGAATTTCCAGTCAGAAATTGGCGTCGAGACAAAATCATGTAAAGTTCAACTTTAATATTTTCTCATTCTTCATTTTGATGTAAAATTTCAGTGCATATTTCTATTGTTGATGTATAATATGTAGATACGTAAAATCAGTAGAAATATGATTGTATTTACTGTGAGATAAAAAATTATGTTGGCCAAGGGTAGCCATGGAATGGCTTGTCCTAGCTTAAATCATCCTTTTGAAATAATTCTGTTAATGCTTTTTTTGTTATGTGTTATTCTGACATCATTAAGAACGCGCAAAGTTATTTAAATAACTTCATCTATAAAATAGTAATGACAAAAGACCAAAAATGTTTATAATAACAACAAAAGCTAAATCAAACCATTTTCTAGAAATGTTCCCCATTCTGATGTCTCAATATGACATATAACCTACCAAACATTGCATTGACAGAATTATTTCAAAACAGTGACATAAGCTAAGGTAGTCGTTTTCTATTCAATGACTCTTTTTGACCCAGATAATGTTTATACTCACGGTATGTTTGCTATCTGTTTGGCAAAATTCATTGAATCCAGTCCATATTTGCTGTATAATTTCCACACAGTTTGCGATTTTATAATCGTAATTTTCCTAAAATTCAGTATAGAGAGCGTATTGTATTGATTTTAATTCTGAAATTTTACAGGATCTGCAACTCCCATGGGAGAACGATGTAGCACACCGACGTGCGGATAACCACAGGAAACTTGCTATTGTACATGTACGAATAAAAAATAAGAATTGGAACAAAAAAGTGTTTTCATTTGACGCTAGATTGATTGTGAATACTAAAGGGTGTAAGAAAAAAATTAAGAAATTCATTGGGGAAACTGACGTCACCTTGGCCCTCAAATTTCAAATCACTATAGCTTACACAACTCACTTGTCCGATTTCATTATACAATACTAAATTGGAACACTTGTATCATATTTTCAAATGTATTAATTTCTTTTTTAAAAATTCCACTAATAATTAATGTGTTTAATTAAATATTTTAAAATGACATCATAAATGCATTATCCTTTAGTGGAGGAAAAAAGCTACTTTCGGGAATTGCCTCAGTCCTGATAATTAACACCAAAACGTCCTGTGATAATCCTTCTTTATAATCCACTTATTTCTAATTTTTTGTATTCTTTATTATTCTTCTTCTTTGTTATTCTTTAACCAAGTAGAATTGATATTTAATTTTGTAATTTTAGCGAATGTATGGACAAAGATGATTTCTTAGATATTGAGTAGTTGGTTATTTAGTGGTAACAGCCATGTCTGTCAATCTCAGAGAAAGGTAGGAGCCCTGCTTCCGCAGCAGGTAATCAAGAGAAAGGGTATTAACACCAACGACACCCCAAAGTAATTCATTACCTAAGTTCGAATGTACAGTCGATAACTGAGGGAGCCTAAATTAACCTACCACCCATCAAATATACTCGATGTTCAGTTAGATCGAACAGTCCCTCGTCCATTATCTGGCAATTTGGGCAAAATCATCAACGTGAAAATTTGCATGGAATTTTATATTTTATACGTACCTACGTATTCAACATTTATCTCTTTGATTTACGTTTCGATTTTTATAAGTCACAAACACACGCGGTATTTTTTGAAGTGCCTAAACTTTATTTTTGCCTACGTTTACTTCTGTGCAAGTCCAAAAAATCAAAGGTCTCAATGCTTCTTTTATTCTTTCAGAAGTGGCCGTTATTGTTGTGAGAAGATCTCAATTGTTATGATTCAGAAACACCTATGTGGTCGTTTTGATAGCGATGTTGGCTATAAACTAAATCTACCTATATAACTCAGTACTCGAGGGATGTATTAGATTGATAACGAAATCAAACAGTTAATTAGATAGGTATTTTGTAATGTGCGCGAGCTCAATGATTTAATGTAGATGGATTTATTAGAGAAGATTAATACTTATACCTGAATTCTTTGTAAAGCTGCGTCATGAGAATATTTGGGGAACCTTGCCATGATATTGGATATTATGTGCACGATTGTCAGAGAAACCCTATATTTTCATATTTCAATGTTACACGCGCCGCTGGCACTGATTCAGTTCGTGACAAATTATCGGCTCTCTACCGCAACTCTGTATTTCACCTACTATTATATCCATGAACGCAGTATGTAGTGCCAGTGGGGTGGCCACTAGTGATAAATTAAATCTTGATAATAATGTTCATCGCATAATATTTTCTGAATTCAATGTTTATGTTGAACTAAATTTCAAGAATGTCAGCCTCAAAATGAATCATGAAGTAATATATTTGGAAACTCGATGCAATTATAGGCAGTAATGCGAAAATTGTACCTAGTCAGTCCGGTAATAATAGTAGGTATCAAATGAATGAGTGCAAAGGTGCTACTATTATTTTAGGGCACAGGGTGTATTTTGCAATGTACCTACTTATTGCGCCGTGAAATCTCTTCACTTAATGGGATTACTTTGATTTTAGGCTGCACAAGAAACTCTTCAAGGATCTATCATCCCTCCAGCGCCTCCTCCTCAACAACAACTCAATCGCGTCAATAGAAAACGGCACTTTCGAGTCAATGCAGTCGCTAAAATATTTGGATTTGAGCAACAACAGACTGACGAATATCACGAGCGAAACGTTTTCCGATCTCCAAGAACTCGAAGAGCTTCACTTGACTACGAATGACATAGGATTGATAGAGCCGAAAGCCCTCACTCACCTGAAGAAATTGAGGGTTTTGGAGTTAGCTCACAATAAACTGCTTGTTCTGCACGAACAAATCTTCCAGGAAGGGCTGCCTTTGCGTAAATTGAATTTGATGGACTGTTTGGTGGCGAAGATTGAACCGGGCACTTTTAAAGGCCTAAACAATTTGAACGAACTCAATTTGGAGGAGAATCAGCTGAAGGCTGCGGCCATTAGTCATCTGAGTATCCCTGGATTAAGAACTCTTAGACTTTCGCATAATAATTTGAGCGAAATTCAATTTGCGCCGAGCATATTAGAAGGGCTGTCCTCTTTGCAGAATTTATGGATGGAAGGCGCGGATATCCGGGAGTTACCGGAGGACTTTTTTAAGAGGAACAAGAACTTGGTGAAAATCGATCTGAGCGGGAACGAAATAACAAGTTTAAAAGGACAGTTCAGCTCTTTGAGTTACCTGAAAGAACTGAAGTTGAACGAAAACAAACTCCGAGAAGTGCAGAAGTTGGACGTTCCTAATCTGGAAATTCTGTCGATCAGTTGGAATAATTTGGAGAGGATTGATTATTCCATTTTGGGTTTGCCTAAATTGAAAACGTTGGACCTCAAAGGGAATTCTTTGGGAACAATTGAGATCTCCAATGGGAGTCATCTATCAACTTTGGACTTGAGCTTCAATAAGTTGAGTGTCCTCCCGGAGAGTTTCAAGTTGTCGAATTTACGGAGCTTGGATATTTCCGGCAATTTTTTCCTTCAACTGCCGAATTCGCTTTCGGAACTCAATCTTCCTTCGCTCAATTGGCTGAATTCGAGTTCGAATCCGATGGAGAGTATACTAGAAGTTGATTATCCTTACGGGTACCACGCGTCTCTAGAAGAAATTTACTTAACGGGTACTAATTTAACGTTGCTGACTAGCAAAGACTTCGAGCCGTTTCCCTCTTTGCTCCATTTGTACCTTCAAGGTAATAAGGTCCAGCGAATAGGACTGGGAGCGTTCGGGATCCTGCAGCATCTGCTCACTTTGGATCTGGGTTCGAATGAACTGACTCTACTCCCGCAGGAGCGACTTCAAGGGTTGACGAGCCTGCGGACGCTGAATTTAACGCACAACCGACTGAAGCAGCTCGAGGAGTTCCCAGTGGATTTGAAGGCGTTGCAGGTCCTCGACGTCTCCTATAATCAAATTTCCAGGATGGACCGGATTTTATTCAGAAACCTGGAGAACCTTGGGGAGCTTTTCCTCCGAGGAAATTGGATTTCAACTTTCGGCGACGATACCTTCAGGTGTTTAAGGAAACTTAGGGTTTTGGACTTGAGTAGGAATTTCATGGAGAACGTGCCCTTGGAGGCGTTCAGGGACTTGGAGACGCAAATGCGGAGCTTGAGGGTTGAGGATAACCCGCTCGTGTGCAATTGCGACTCGCAAGAACTTTGGGAGTGGCTGAGAGATCACCAGAAATTGATGGACAAGGACGAGCAGAGTCACGGCGTGCGCTGCGAGCATCCCCCTTTGCTCAAATCCCGCCCGTTTTTGTGGCTGAAACCGGAGCAATTTTGCGATCAACCTCTTGTAGTCAAGTTGAGTATCGTTGACGTCCAGCCCTTCTCAGTCTCCTTCTCATGGCAAAGCAGGAACCACTCAGGGGTGTACTCTTACCAGGTAATTTACCACTCTGTAGATGGGCTTGAGCAGATACGCGGGAGGAAGTTCGATCGCTCCATCAAATCGGCGAAGATTTTTAGACTGTTTCCTGGTACTCGATACTCGATTTGCCTATTAGCTTTGGGAAATTGGGCAAAGAACTACCCTCGGCCCCTGACAATCAACGGAACTGAAGAAGATGATTGGGAAATTTACGGCGAAGACATACTCGGATTCCTGGTGAACTCGGCAACAACGAGGTGCACTGATGTCAGCACTATGCCCCTACCAGACAGTGTCCAAGGGAACTTAGGAGGAGCTCTTCCAGATTACCAACAGCCTGTTGGAAATGAAGGAAGTCAGTCCGTTCTGACGAGAAGACTAGGACTCATAGTTGGTTGTTGTATGGGCTTCGTTGTGTTTATTGTTTTAGTGTCCATTTTGGGATACCTAAAAGTGAAGAAGCAAAGGGCTGCCATCAAAAGGGATCAGCCCATTCCTCCCGAATACATCTCTTACAGACATTTCTCTATACAAAGTGGAGAAGCTGGGGGACACCACGCTACTCACAGGAGTTCAATCGCTGCCAGTACTAACACTACAGCCCTCAATTAATCTTTGAATATTCCCAGGTTAATAAGAGTTACCCAGTGCTGTCAACGAAGTGAAAAGTTAATATTTGAATCCTTTTAAAAAACATTTAATTTATGATAATTCTAATAGTGTACACTCTCCTATATTCACGGACTTTCAACACAACAATCCTCAATCCATCAAGACTATCAACGCCACAAAACCTCTATTTATAGTTCAAAGGACACTGAATAATTCGTAAATGTACATAAATGTGTGATTCTTCCATTTTCTCGAATACATTTTTATTGTGTTTAAGAGAAGCACCTCCCGAACCTAAACACTCCTAAGACTTGTAAATATTTTTCTCTTGTATAAGGTCAGTTTGAGGCTTGTATAGTAGAGAATAAAACTGTTTGAATAATTTGTTTCGCCTAATGCAATTCCCCCATTTCCTGCTCAAATCGAATAAAAAGCAACTCACGAACAGGTCCCTTTTTGAGAGCGGGACGGCGTAAGCTGAAAACCAGAGTTCTTTGTCCTTCCTTAATATGGTCCTTGTCCTTTGACAATACGTCCTTTGATGTCCCCAGGGAATGATTCGCCATTAAGTACAATGGTAGGATGGAGTGGTGCTCAGTGCTCAGTTAATGGAATTACAGTTGAACGCCACACTGATTCTGCTTAGTTGGATCTCTCTATGTCCAATTATTTCAATGAATATCCGTCCGAGTGACATTTAAAATTTTGTATTAAATACTTATCGCGCTCCAGTCCTTCGATATAACTAGGCATTAAATATGCAGTACGTCTTCTCGTGCTACGCAATCCACAATAATTTTGAAGGAAGTAACGTTTTCCCCTAGTCGAGCAACAGTATAGCGATTGCCTGGGAGCAATATGCTCCATACACAATCGCTTATGTATGTACACAACCCTGCTGCATTGCGTTATCCTCGGAACAATTAATCATCGCTTTGGAATGATGGATTATTGTTATTTATCTAAATTATTACAGTAAAATATCAATACCATACTTAACTTTGTTCTGGGCAGTTTTCACCGTAAGGTCAACCGTTGAGGAACTACTTCGACAAAACGAATTTTTAACATCTTTCATCCAATATATGACGATTGCGCCATCCTCCCCCGAGGTCTGAAACTTGGAGTTTTTTTTTATCAGGGTCTCCACCTTAATAAGTTACAGAGAAAAAAATCATTCCCCAACTTTTGCAACTCCCTAATGACTGGACTATTAGTGATGAGATAGGATTTAAGATTTTAATTGGTTTTTTATTTACCAAAGTTTAAACATTTTTACTCAATCAATAATCAAATCATATCTATTAACTACAGAAGGGATCTTCAAAGACATACTAACATCTATTCTTTTATTCTCTCGGGACGATTTCGTGGTCGTAACCTGACACATAAGTCGATTTTTGGTGAAGGAATATTCCTAACTATAGTTATGAATGACACATCACATCTGAGAGGGACCTAAATATGTAAACTTCAATAATAGAAAAAATACAGATGTAACACTATAACCATAAACCACCAGTGAATATTCCATCGCGAAAAATTAACTATGAGTGCCTGAATGTTCATTTTCGCTATATTTTGTAATGAACTACTAGACTTACCTGTATCTCGTATGTATAAAAATTCTAATTACTAAAACGCTGCTTGCATCTGTTTTACTTTGTCCTACGACCATGGCTTTCTGAAGAGGCAACTCCAAACGATTCGTAATTAGTTTGGAACTTCCCCTACGGCGGCGCGGCGCAAATTAATGAGCTCTGGTGCATCTCCTCTCCACTGTGACACATAGCTGTTGCATTAGCATGAAGCGGTTAAAGGGACCTAATGGAGACGACCGGAATAGTACCCATTTTACCACCCAAATGAACGAAGAGAGCTATTTTCGTTTAGTATAGCTGCACGGATCGTCTCATTTCAAATCAAAGAGTGAATAACTCCTAAATGTAGGGGTTTCAACTGGGAAAAGGGGGAAAATTCCAGCTGCTAACTGTAATTTTCTCTTTTCTATGTACTGACTATACGAAAATAGTTTGAATTTGTAATTGTAGTTGCATGAGTTTGAGGATACGTTTCTCAGTATCCCTGCAACTACAATATTCAATCATGGCTTGAGTGGATGAGGGTTCATTAGTTATTGCATATTTGATGTTCTTGAATGGGCGCGTACAGCGAATGCATCCGCTGGCAACAGTTGACGACGATAACAATTCGAGAAAATCATTATTTAGGATGGCAATGGCTGAAGCTTGGTGAACTCAAGATTAAAATAGAAACGGCTTGAAATTTGGATTGTTGCCTTTTCGAAAGTATAAACATTTCTCGTTTTAATAACCTATCCCGAAATGATAAAAACACCCCCATATTTGTATGTATCCACTACCGTGTTTAATTGTTTTCACAGTGTTTATGATTATGTCTTATTCGTGGAACTTCGAATATAGAAAATTCCATCACTACTTTCCAAGTTAACTTCTATTCCATTGCAGAATATGTAGTATATTATTCCACTTTGTGTGTGTTAATTAACCCAATCGATAAGATTACAGGAAATTGAAATAGAGTACATTTATTTTTCCTCGATATAGCAAGTTTTTTTTGTAAAGTTTTCCTCGAAGTGGCCATTTCTCTTGTAAACGCATGAGATGGTACAATTTAAATGTTTTGAACGGCCCAATTTCTTTCAATTTCCAGTGCTATTGGGTTTGGGTTCACTCAATTTGCCCTGCAATTAATCGCACCTTATGAAGGGTGGTTTTCTGTTATCAACCACCCTCAATATTTCGTTCTACTCCATCAGTGGATTTAAATTTCGTTATTAGCCTTGATAGAACGCATTTGTTTATACTTTATTTATTCTGAATAGTTTTTCGTAAGTGATCATTTTGATAATCATCGATAATTAAGTATTTAAGCCGATTACTTGATTTTTTCGAGATGACTTGTTAACAGAAAGGTACTGACAATAAGTGGCATGAATATGAAAATTGGGACTAAATCTAAAAATGCCCATTAAAATCAAAAGAAGGAAACAAACAAATGAAAATTAAGGAGAATATTTAATCATTGTTATTGTATTTAAATAATGCCTTGAACCAATTTCCTTCTAAGAATATGTACTATAAAAAAACAATTTTTTGACTATTTTTCGTAATAAAATAACTGCAAATTTTGAAGACTTTTCCCTGCTAACAAAACGTCATCACGTTTAATTTTTATTTCAGTTTTGAAACGATCATTCACGGTGCTTCTGCAATCCGTCCAGCAAAACTACTAGTGTTGCCTAACATCAGGCGATCATAAAACGCGAGAAGAGGGCGCCTGGCAAATTCACGCATGCGTTCTGCCAAACGTCAACTTTGTTAACCTAAATCCTCGACGAGTATATTTCGTTTCTTTCGATATTCCGGTACAATTCGGCATGTTTCCGAATTTAATAGTAAATTTCAAGTGCAACGTTATTCGAAGCGACCAAAAGAAGCAACATCAGTGCGTGGCCGACAACAAGGTAATTGAATTAGACGTGTTTTTCATGTAATTTGATTATTGTTTTGTTGTGGTTGAAACGTCACGTTAAGGGGGGGCGTTCTGGAAGATTCTTTCCTTTTTCTAGACTTTCCTAGTGAATAATTCTGGAATATTGAATCAGATTACAGGTCAGTGTCAGCTGCTAGTTGTTTGCGCATTCCCATTCAGTGTATTCAAGTACCAGACTACGTTTGTTTTTTTGTGCTGTACACTAATCCTTGAGGCTTTATTGGTGGTGCTGGAATGATTTGTAAAGTGGAATTGCAAATGATGATTCGTAATTTATGTTCAGTTTTCATTTGTTAATTGAATTATTGGTACAGGGAATTATTGAAAGCACAGGTCAAAGGGTGTCATTGATGAGAAACACTATACAGATGGGCTTGTGTTTTGATAAATGTAATTGAAGTTGTATTAGTTATTAGTACCCCAATCCCATATGATAATGATATTAGTGGTAAGTTTGTGTCTAAAAAACTCCAACATAAGGAAATGAAATTTGTAGTTTTTACATTTTTATTTGGGGAGCTTCTTGGAATTACAATCGAACCTCTATACAACAAAGTTCATTGCTTGTATTTTTTGGATCCACAAAAAAATCTTCTGCATAAGAATAAAAGTTAGGCGAGATTTCCATATTTTCGACATTAACTCAGTAACGGAGATTACACATTGGAGGTTTTTACACATTGCAGATTTTCACATGGGAAAGTGATTTATAAACAGTACTACACTTGAATTTTATCTACATTACCAATTCTAATTCTTTTCGACAGATATGAGTATGTCATTCGAAAGCGAACGTATTGGAAGCTGAGAAGATGTACTGTTGGGGGAGCACAATACACGGGGAGTTAGGTCTAGGTGGTATTGAGGAAGAGCACATCCTTGCTCCTCGCCAGTTAGACTGGCACGCAGTGAACTCTGTCACACAAGTAGCCTGCGGACCTTACCACTCCCTACTGTTGACCAAAGATGGGAAAGTGTACTCCTGTGGCAGCAACGATTATGGGCAGTTGGGTCACGAACAGCCAAGAAAAAGGCCACGTATGTCCTTATTTCGTATGTGCACTCCCTTTTTGCTCTTGTATAACAGTATAGCCCTATTTGTTGTTGAATTCTGAAATGCCTTCCGTTGTTTTGAACCTTTCTTGATTGACAACGCAGATGAGAGACTGCACTTCTAGAATTATAATAGTATTCTTGAATTGGAATGGTTAATATTGGAAGATTGCTCGCGTTGTAGTTGTTGATGTTTTAAAAATTACAACGATTAATTTTAGCTGTCAACTCTCAATGTGTATTCCATCTCATTTTTTCCAAAGAAAACAGAGTTCTTGTCTTTTCTGGAACTTGGATTGTTTCCAATATAATTTGGTGAAATTATTCCAATACAAAATGTGATATGTGCTCATTAACTGAATAATATCCCCCGTTTTCTGACATTGTTCTTCAATGAAATATTTTATTTGTATTTATTTTGTATTTTTCTCTCAGTTGAATAGAATGTTTATTTGAATTGCCGAACAACTTTCCATAAAATAAGTTCATATAATGTTGTTTGTTTTCTACTCATGATAATTGAAATGCTCATCAGACTCAAAGGTTGAAGAATGTGACAATTTGAGAATTGCACCACCTGTGATTTGATTTACAAACTGGAAATGTTTCAAATTGGCAAAAATAATAGGCCAGAGAGCATTTATTTTGAAGTTTTTCTCATCTGGACAAACCTAAAATTCACATCAAAATTTTCGTTGCGCTTTTGGGACTATAATGTTGGAAATGTTGCACGAGTTTGTGTTTGTACGAGGGCAAATGACAATGAAGGCTCAAGCAGTCCGTCTCATGCTCCCTTCTAGAATTGGTGTCAGGTCTTGAGGCACATCCCATAGTGAGTATAGCCTGTGGTAGTGTCCATTCATTAGCGTTAAACGAATGGGGACAGGTCTTCGCCTGGGGAACCGATTCTGCCGGACAATTGGGTTTGCAGTCTGGGAATCAAATTCAAGCAACTCCTAAGCTCATCAAGGCATTGGTCACCGAACATATTGTACAGATATCATGTGGCGAAAGGCATTCCGTCGCATTATCAAACAGTAAGATGTTCGATTATACTTCTCGAGATGATCAATTTCTGTTTATGAGAGCAACTATTAAACCAATGGATTATACTTTTTGAACATTTTTCAAGCACTTGATAAAATGGGATGTAGTAGATTTGAACTCGTGATGGAATGTAACGCAATTAAACTCCTCAATGCACGAGTTTTTCATTTAGCAAACTCAAACATGTACATTGAGGGGTCAAATCATTATCATTAGAAAAATTAGTATCAGAATGATAAAACAAAAGAGGAAACGATGACTATTGTAAGGATTACAGGTGGAAACATATTCGTGTGGGGAGCTAATAATTACGGACAGTTAGGAATCGGCTCAACGTCCACCAATGAGATGAAACCGCTTGTTGTGCAATCAATTACAGCCGTGCCTATTGCTTTAATTGCTTGTGGAGGCAATCACACGTTCGCCATTTCAAAATCAGGGGCTGTTTATGGCTGGGGTGAGCTGATTTCAAGTTCATATTTTAAACCGACTGCAAAGGCCTAAATAATTTTATAAACTAAAATATTCTGTTAGGTAAATAGTACTTTGGATTCCATTGTAAATCTAACACTCAATAAATCAACAGGAAAGAACACTTTTGGCCAGTTAGGGGTCAATGATACCTCGAATAGGACATACCCTACTCAGCTGCGTACGTTGAGAAACATGCGTGTTCGTTACATATCTTGTGGAGATGAGTTTTCAGCTTTTCTGACGTTAGATGGTGGTGTCTTGACATGTGGAGTTGGGTCTTTTGGTCAATTGGGACATGGTAGCACTTCGAATGAAATTTTGCCCAGGCAGGTGAGATTATCATCAAACCAGCAGATCATTGCACAACATTAGAAGATATTTTCGATTTGAATTCAGCGCAAAAATTGTTTAACACGTTTTACTAAGTTCCTGATGTATTAAGGCAGATTATACCTATACGGCAGTCAAGTGGACGTAAATTGGTCCAGGGACATAACCTGCGCTTTGCGTTACCTGTATAATTTGCCGTATGATGTATGAGATATTCCGTACCATACCGCAGAGAAATATTCTGTGACCATACATAATATTAGGTCCATAATGTTAGTTTCATATTGGACCTAATATCATGGAAATGTTGTTAGGGTGAACTTTTTAGACGCACATTTGTTAGGTCCTGGAGCTCATGGGTTCGACCATCACTCAAATTAGCTGCGGGCGGCAACACACTCTAGCCCTGGTTCAGTCAAGGGGGCGTGTCTATAGTTTCGGGTTGGGCGGAGCTGGACAATTGGGCGTCCGAAAAACGGCAAACGCATCAACTCCACAAGTCGTCTTG
Organism: Hydrochus callosus; assembly: GCA_033557855.1. Classification (NCBI taxonomy): domain Eukaryota; kingdom Metazoa; phylum Arthropoda; class Insecta; order Coleoptera; family Hydrochidae; genus Hydrochus; species Hydrochus callosus. Next base: position 51,369 of record JAUIMY010000145.1, on the reverse strand, counting down.
GGGCCGTGGATGTCTCCAGGTGGCTCTCTGGTCATCCCAACGGACTCGACGAAAGAAAATTACGTCATCCACAGGATATTTGCGGGTGGCGATCATTGTTTCGCAACGGTTGTTCCGTACAAAAGCAACGTAGAATTCTTTGATGGCCGTGAATACATACAGTCGACCCAAATATTGACGCTGGACATTTCCCACTTAAATCGATGTCTGAAGATCGGACACAATCGACGTGTCGATCAAGACATCCTGACTTACCTGGAAACTGTCTTCAAGAGTTTGACTTGTATAAATGGGTCGTTTTTGCTCGTGGACGATAAGCATTATTATTGTACGAGCAGGCATCATGGCGTTGATTTGGAAGTGGCAAGAAAAGCATTTTCAATCATAGGGAAATTGGAAAATCAGAGCATTAAAGATTTAGTAAGTTGGCAATTACCACTTTATCCTAAATATTGCTGAAAGTAGTCTTAGGCACATCAAGCAATATTTTAAACCATCGCATCGTTGAAACTTATTGCAGAATAGGTGCTACATATGTACAAAATATGTTTAGTAAAATCCATCGTAAATCATACTGAATTCTAGATATGGAATTGTATAGCAGATGATCTCATCCAGCAACTGCTACCGTCTCCGCCTGATGTAGAAGCCCTGCGAGCTTACTTAACTCTCCCTTTGTACCACGAATTTTGCAATCCCAAACAGCACCTGAGGCTCCACAAGCCCTTCGCCATATCTCTGTTGAGGCTTAAGCCCCAGGCGAAACGAGTCGTTGGTGTTTGGTGGAGTTCGATGAATGCCGAGTATTTCGAACAGCTCGTCAACATCTTCAAGAATGTGGTCATCTACTTGATTAGACAGAAAGATATTTCAGACAATCAGGTCATTCCGTACGATGCGAGTTTGGTTGCTATGCTGGACGTTATGTCACTGCTCAACAAGCTGAATCACGGCATCGACGGACTCAAAGTGCCTTACGATACATTCTATATTAGCGAGTTAGGCGATCATGTTGATGTACGTGTTGATTACGTCACTTGGCTGACCGATTCAAGCGTAAGTGTTCTCTCTTTTTATACATACTGTTGGAAATTAAGTACAGCATTATTCTGAATCACAGAACTTCTCCCGAATTTTATTTCAATCAATTGTTTCCTTTAAAGTTTCATTCGATTTTTGGCACATTTCAATGCCTGTGGCTGCGATTTCCTAAGTGCGCGCCCATAGTGAAACCTCGATGTACACCATGATTACGTTTAAAAACGGTGTAAGATTACAAATACAGTGAGACCATTCGCTACTTCCTATCCCCACCTAACCACTTCATACTCGTCAGTCAGCTCTGCTGCATCCTGCATTAATTTTGCTTCACTTTTTCTGAATTATTTGATGCAGATCAAAATAAAAATCCGATAAGAACAGGAAATCAATTATGAATCGGCAATTTGGCACAGTAGGAGTATTTTGAAAAATCAAAGCACCCTTTAAAATTCCTCTCACATGTTGTCATCCATATTTCTTAAATTTCCGCATAGGGCGACTGAAAAATGGTATTAATAGATATAGTAATGATATTAAAAAGAGATTGAAAATAGTGATGTAATGGAAAAAAATATTGGTATGCATACTGATGTTTATTTTACAGCCGAACCGCTTTTTCTTGTGCAACTACCCATTCATCTTCGATGCACAAGCAAAAACACAACTCCTCCAAACCGACCAGCAAATAAAAATGCGAACGGCTATGAACGCAGCCGCTCATGAGGTCATCTACTCCCTACTCTTCACACAAACCGTGCCCCTAGTCAATCAGTTCTTAGTATTGAACGTCACCAGGGAAAATATCGTAGCGGACGCGTTACGCGAGCTCAGCTGCGTTTCCAGCCGTGACCTTAAAAAGCCCCTGCGAGTCAAGTTTCATGGGGAAGAAGCCGAAGACGCTGGCGGTGTACGCAAGGAGTTCTTCATGCTCCTCCTTCGGGAGATCCTCGATCCGAAATTCGGAATGTTCAAGGAGTACGAAGAAACGAGGGCCATTTGGTTCTCGGAGGATTCGTTCGAGGACGAAATAATGTACTTCCTGATTGGGCTGATCTGCGGCCTAGCCATCTACAACTACACCATCATCAACATTCCGTTCCCTTTAGCCTTATATAAGAAATTGCTGAACGAGACTGTCATACTGTCCGACCTGAAGGGGTTGTCTCCGACAATAGCAAATTCCCTGCAAGCTCTGTTGGACTACGAGAATGACGATTTGAAGGACGTTTTCGATTTGTCGTTCGAAGTGACCAGGGACGTCTTTGGGGAGATTAGAGTGATTCCGCTGAAGCCCAACGGGAAGAATATTGCAGTCACGCAGGAAAACAAGTGAGTGGTATTTCTCTTGTAATCTGAATATTTTCGTTCGTTTGCTTCGAGTTTGGGTGTTGTGTTGTGTGTGACGCATTCAACATTTTAATCGTTTAAAGACAGCAAGAAACCTCAACGAAATCAACTTTATGATCGTTTAATTACATCAAGAAAACTGGACGCATTCAACTTACTCTTCGTTCACAGACAGTAGGAAAGCAAGGCGCATTCAACTTTCTAATCGTTTAGAGAAAGTAGGATAGCTGAAATGCTACATATCAGGCAGTTTCGTTTGACACTATTATTTTTAAGTTTCTTACATGCGACCACCACATCATATATGAATTTGTAGTTGGCCCGTTTTTTTTTTAATTATTCATTACTACACACTATGCTATATTTGAGGGTGCAATGGATAAAAGACTAGTATTCTATGTATGTAGTAATAGGTACAACCTCCGTTCTCAAATTTCCTTTTTTGAATGCAGGAAAGAGTACGTCGACCTATACGTCGATTTCATCTTCAATAAGTCAGTGGCGAAGCACTATAAGGCCTTCTCCAATGGCTTCATGAAGGTGTGCGAAGGTCAAGTGTTGAAGTTGTTCCATTCCCATGAACTGATGGCTGTGGTAATGGGTAACGAAAATTACGACTGGCACGCCCTCGAAGAGGTAGCCGAATACAAAAATGGGTACAAATCTTCAGACAAAGCAATCCGTTGGTTCTGGGAGGTCATCCACGAGATGTCTCTGCAGGACAAGAAGAAGTTCCTACTTTTCCTAACCGGAAGTGATCGGATTCCCATTCAGGGAATGAAAGCCATCAAGGTAATTTCCTCGGGTGGTGTCTTGAATATTGACTGTTTCATCGAATCTTCCGATTGTACATATGGAAATTTGGCCTGTTTAGGGCGACAAAAATATTTTAATTGTTGTCTGAAACTGCTATGATTGTTGATTTTCCAGATTATAATTCAACCCACGAATGACGATAAGTTCTTGCCGGTCGCGCACACGTGCTTCAATCTGCTCGATCTTCCCCGTTACAAAACCAAAGAGCGTCTGAAGTACAAAATGCTGCAAGCAATCCAACAGACCCACGGCTTCTCGCTAGTTTGAAATGTGATTTATTTGGCCTTTTATTGTATTACGTCATTTTTACACATATTTTTATACGAAAACGGGTATGACGCAAACGTGTACGATCAAACAGTCAGGTTTTGTAGCACCCTTGCCTTCCCTCCACTCATTATTGGAAATGTATTTAATGTTTTGTTATTAAATGTGGTTATAACCTAAGTGTTTCTATCGGGTTTGTTGCTTGTTGGTTGCGCTCGTATCTCCGTTTTGAGGTGCCTCGCACGATTTCTGCTTCGTTAAATTTGTAATGTCTTAATTCATCTCATACGTAAATGGAATCGTTTACTGTTTGACTTATTTCATGGAATGGACTTTCCTGGAAATAAATATTTTTATTACATGTCTAGTTTCTTGTTATTAACCCAATTCAATACCCACAGGATAGCGCAGCGTATAAAAACTTCAATATCTCGGAATTATTATAGATTTATTTTTGCTATTGAATACACTAATGCACCGATTTTTCGTGTTTTTTCAAGATTACTGATTTCTACTACACAAGTACAAAAATAATGTAGTAAGGTAAGTACTCATTGTATGATGACAATAAAAATGTTCGTGCACCCAATAGGATGAGTGCAGTATTTCTGGAGAACTATGGAAATTAATCAATCCACAGAATCAAATGGGCTATAACTGATAAATTCAAATTGATAAAACCTATTGAAATATTGCATTCCAGGAAATTATTAGAATCGGAAAAGTCAACATTTTTGGCCGATCAACAGGTAGAAGTTGATCGTTTTTGTTTGTGCTTAACAACAATTCATCCCATAATTTACCAATTTTTGTCTAGTGTGCAATTTCTATTTACGTTTAGCGCGGCTAAATACCTAGAAAAGGCCTCTATAGTGCCTTTATTGTTTAAATAAAAACAGTCTAACGGCCCCATGCCATATGCTACATCTATTGCTGATATCCTAACCAATCCTAACCACAGCATACTGTTATCCTAATCATCCCAACCACAGCAATACAGCGCCCTACTGGTCCTAACGAAAGCGAACGAACGCAGCGACCTCAGTGCTCGGAAAATGTAGAAGGCACGAATGTGTTTGTAGACGGGTCGGCAAAGTATACGCGCTGTTTATTTGTGTACAATTTGGTAGTGCACCGTCAGCTGTCATTTTACCGGACGATGGCCACTTCCTTTGGGCGAAAAGGGTTGCAAAACCCTTATAAATAGAGGTAAATGCGAAAAAAGGGCGCATCTAGTGGGTCTTGGGAGCACTTTGGTGAAATGTCAACTGGTAGGACTGCGGCCGCCCTAGATCCCAACCCGTTTGTAAAATCAATCGCCTCCGCTGCATTCGTACGATTTTCCTCCTTTTTGAGTTATTATTTATCAATTGAGGAAAACTGTGCCATGAGCGGCGCGTCGCTTCATGTCCTCGCTGTATGCAGATTAGCAGATTTGACGTTTCGTGGGGTTAATTGCACGGGCGGGTAGGTTGAATTGTGGAGGTGTTTTCAGTGGTGGAGAGGGCAAAAGGAAGAAATCAAAGGGATCTCAGTGACCTTATTTCTCATGTGTGCGTTTGTTCTTGTATTCCGAATTAAATGGGGGATTACCCCAGTAATCTCAATTTCTATTCTGTTTGTGGTATAATCGATTTTATCACTACACTTTTGATTACAAATGAAGAATATGAAACGAACATTTGAACCAACAATAGTTACGCTTTACCTACTTGATATAAGCAAATATTACTTGTCTCGTAATGCGTTCTATACTCCTGCATTAGGTAATTTATTGTCCAAGTTCATACGTGTTAGGTGACTCGCTCATGCGAATATGGAGAAATACACAAACACACGTTAGCTTTGGTTTTGTGGTTACTGTGGTTTAGAAAGGAATTTCTGATAAATGGGTCACTCCATATAGACTTACTCATAGACCATTAAATTTTAACGTCTTCTTATTGGATAAGAGTGCACACACTTCATTTATTACCTGCTCAAGAGGACAATTTAATTAACTAGAACATTGATGAAATAATACATAATAAGATTAATGTTTATTCTTGTGCATGCATTCCATGCTTAATCTAAAATTTATATGGAAAATAAATATTTTTTTTGACATGTTCCCAGAAAATAAAAACCGCACATCAGTATTTAAACATTTTTGTCACTGAGTTGAAGATTTGTTAATTAAAAAATCTGGTTTGAGTAATAATGGCGTGCATATGTACAATTAACTAAATCAAACTATATTAGCTAATAAATGAAATGAAACTGAAGAAATGTAACAATAATGAACCAACTTGCAGAAAACATAAACACATGTATTTGGGTCCATCCCGTTGTGCACCCTATTTTCCAAATAAATAAATAATGTACTAATGTGCTCATAGGGACAAGAGTTCGATCAAAGTCAATATCGGCAATGTAATTTAACCAGCCATTTTTTTCTTCGGAACAAAGATCCATCCTGTTTCAGATGTTACCTCTAGAATAAACTAACCAACCAACAATGAATATTATGAGGAAATTACGGGGCGGAATGGCCAACCCTCCTTCTGCACCACCCGCAGAGGGTTCAGAGGGTGGCCCACCGGGATCCCCACACACTCAGTTAGGTCTCATGCACCTCAAGAAGCTCTTTTCTGAGTATACACATCCTCCTCATCCACTAACAGACGCTGAAAAGGACGACAAGCTGTACAACATGCTGCCTTTGTTTTGTAAGGTAAGTTCTGTAAACCCAATGAGTTTTGCAACTCACTGGAAAGTCCTGTTGGGCAACTCTAAAAATAAGCTTTTATCAAACCAATAACATTTTCAAGGTGTTTGGTTCGAGTCCCTCCTGCGACATGAACGAGAAATTCTGGGACATCCTCGCCTTTTGCCATCAAGTTTCAGCCTTAATGGTCGCGGAGATCCGGAAACGTGCCTCGAACCAAAGCACCGAGGCTGCCAGTTGTGCTATAGCCAAGTTCCTCGAGATCGAGAACTGCGAGGAGTCCAGTAATGGATGGATGCTGCTTTCCACTTTAAATCTACTCGCAGGAGGAGACATAACTTTGGTGCAAGTTATGTCTGAAGTTTCCGTTCCATCGACCCTTGTTAAGTGTCTGTATTTGTTCTTCGATCTGCCCGAGATGACGGAACAAGAAGCAAATTACAAAGAGTCAGGGAGCGATTTCACTCCGAGGGAGCGGCGAATATTGCTGCAGAAAATTTTCGTCCAGTTGCTCGTCAGACTGTGCAGCCATAAAATCCCAGCTGAAGAATTGGCCAGGAAGGACGACTTGACCTTGTTGTTTTCTGCTATAACATCGTGGTGTCCAGCGCATAACGCCATGTGGAGGAAAAGTGCTGCCGAAGTACTCATGACGCTCTCTCGTCATGGACTTACGCCTCCAGTTGTTTCGTACATCCACTGTAAGTTCTTGAACAATTGATTGATTAATTACTTGAGATCTTCAAGTTAACCCGATTAAATTCCTGAATTTTTATTTTCTAGCGAAAGGATGTGTTGCCATTTGTATAGACAACATGCAACGAGTACCTGAGCTAGCTCCGTTGGAGCTTGTAGAAATGTTCGTCACAGTATTTTGTTTTCTTAAGGACTCCAGTGAAGTGTCCTCCACCTTACTGGATGACTTCAGGCAATCTCAAGGATACTTGTTTCTCTCCGACTTCTTACTCAAGTAATTTTTCAGTTTCATATGTAAATTGAACTACTTCACTATAAATTTTTGTCATGGATCGGGTAATATTTATGGATATTCCACAGGGTAACAAATGAAATATACCCATTTTTACGTTCTATAGGTTAGAAAGTGAAAAGTCCAACGATGCTCAAGAATCAGTGAGGAACCTGGTCCTCATGGTAACATCTCTTTGCATGTGCGGCTACATGGAGCTGAAGCCCTCGCAGGCCTCCACAGGATCCCTCTTTCAAATGCAAGGCTTCACTCTTCCCCAACCAGCAGGTCGAGGTACCAGCGTACGTAATATTCAAGCGTTCCACGTTCTTCAGAGTACCTTCCTCAAATGCAACTCCGCTATTCTCTGCGGGACAATTCTCGACGCCATCTCTAACATCTACCATTCGGACAACGCTAATTACTTCATCTTAGAAAACCAGAACACTCTCAGTCAATTCATAGAGAAGATACACCACAAGGCGGAGGAGATCCGCTTGAAGCTCTTCTCTTTAGTGGAGTTTCTCGTGTTCACGTTGAACTTTGTGCCGTGCAAAGAACTAATCTCGATGTCGATTTTTCTCAAGAGCCACAGTTTGAATCACGTGGAGTGCAGCATTTCTTGCATGCAGACTCTCCTGAACATCCTCAGACACAACGTCATCTTCAAGGACGTCTATAGGGAAGTTGGATTGCTGGAAGTGTTTGTGACTTGCCTGAATCGCTACGCCAACTTTTTAGAAGCCAGGAAAAACAGCCCCGAAAAGGAGTCAGTTATGCCGGATGGGCAGGAGAAATTAGGAACGATGGTGATTGAGGCGCTCACGGTGCTGCTTGCGGGAAACAGCGCCAACGCAAATGTACTGCGGGAGTGTGGCGGAGCTAAAACTGTCCATTCTTGCGTGGTCTACAAGGAGTGCAGGCAGAGTGCTTTGGGTGAGTCTAACTTCTTACTCCCAAAATTTTTTACAGAGTAAGGCTAAATTGAAAAACCAGATTATTTTTCCTTTCTTGAAATGCTATTAGATTGGCCACTGAAATGGGATATTTTCTGATTTTTTTTTTAAATAAGTTCTTACTAAAGCAAGTATTCTAAAATACTGTCATCCATGTCGATGCAATTTTGGACTCTCATTAACCCATTATGACCCGAATTATTTTTTTTCTAAAAAAACGTAAAATTTTTTTATGAATATATTTATTCCGACATAGATAAGATGGTTTTTACAAAGAAATCAAAATTAAACTCTCCAATTTCAAAATATATGTTGTTGCATATATGCAACGCTAGGTTATTAGGATACCATTTTAGTAATAAAGACGACATTTGCTGCATATCACTCTGCAGAATGAAAAACAGCCTTCACACGCGCGTTACCATCTTTTTTGTATGTAATTTGAATTAGGAGATGATTTTAATTGTTATATGGAAGAAACACGATTTAGAATTAGGCTAAATTTGTAGGTAGACGGCCTTTCGATATGTCTGCACTGAAATATAGTTGACTAATCTTTTTCCTGCTAGTCGCCGAAATATCCATGGGTGTATCTGGAATACACTGAAAAAATTTGGTTAACTACAGAACTCGCCAAAACAAACATCCTTCTCTGTTAGCAGTTTCTTATATAATTGAGTGCAAATATTTTAAGGGCTGATTGTACATGAAAAAATAATGCTACAAGTTCCTAAGAAAAAAATTTAAATTCCCAATATTAACGGCGCAATAGCCAACTAAAGCATCGGAAATGTAAGAAAATGCAAAATAAATTCCTATTCGGGCCTATGATGCCTCAACAGTGGACAAAGGGTTAAAACTTGGTGGAATCGCTCATTTTGCTCATATTCACATAGGCGTAGCGAAAAAACTTGACATTGTGGAGAAAAAAACTAACAATAGATTTGGAATTAGCATGACTATTTTACTCTAAAATAGCTCAAAAATCGAAGTTAATAAAAACGTTGTTAAAAATTGTTCCCCAGTGTTATTAATCATCAGAGAACCTAACTATTCTCATGTGCATGTTGTGCTCCCAATTGATATGTGTATTGTTAGATCCATAGTGAGTAACCCAGCGAAGGCAGAGCTAGGCTATTTCAAGGTTATGTTTGGCTAAAAGACAGTGTCTCATGTATGGATGCGGCCTTGAAAGCACATGCCGAAAGAAAAAAATGCAATCAGGCAATCGAGAACTGCCAAAATATGTATCAACATCCGTTGATATGGTAACAAACTAAATTTGTAAAATCGCAGGAATAACCAACAACACATCAGTCAACACGAGTCAACATTGAAATATGAAAAACTTTCTGGGAAAAATTCCAAAATATTTTTCCTTGAGGATTTCCTCGAAACAAAAATTACGTCTTTGCGCATGCACCTGCAGGTCCATCGAATCAGTTAGACCTAAATATGGAGATATCCATGAATGAGATTTGATGTCTGACATGCACGGTAGCAATAACACTGGCCTGATTTTACGAAGCCATACTGTGATTCTACCACAAAAATGCAGCAACAAAAACAAACCTAATATTTTACCTACAAATTATGTTAATTTTTAATTCCAGGAATCATAAGGGAACTAGTCCTTACAACTGGTGGTGACGACGACATGACCCAACTCTTATCCACCTTAAACTCTTCACCTAGGTCGTCCCTGCTACTGAAAATGGACATTCTCAAAGCTCTGCTATTGTGTTTGCGGGACTCCCATCGAACGAGAACTGTATTCAGGAAAGTCAATGGTTTCGTTTGCGTAACAAACGTGCTGACTGCGCTTGAAGGAAAATTAACGACGAACGAATTTCACCAGGAGACCCTCAGTCTCCTGTACCTAGTTTTTCACACGATAAGCACGGCAATGCGGTTCGAGCCGGCAAACGCCAAGCTATTCCACCACGAAATTTGTTCAGCTAGCCTATGCGACACGCTTCGGCTCTTAGGTTGCTTTTCGTTGGAGAACGTGTCCGTTTTAAGTGAGAGCAATTGTGATGCGCCGAGTGGAAAATTGCTGGATGTGTTTCATAATTTGTTCGTTGGAAACGTGTTGCAACCTTCGTTCAGCGAAGAAATACCGCCAACGCTTTCTTACGCGACCCTAGTCTACCGGCTGTTGTATGATGTGGCTTTGGACCTCTTCGACAAACCAAATATAACCACTAGTCTGTTGAATATGAAATCTCCGACGTTATCCAGACAGAGCTCCAGCGAACCGCAAGTTCCAAACGGGAACACTGCGGGTAAACGGTCTGCGGTTAACACTCTGAATTTAAATCCTCCTACTCCGGATCCGATAATAGTGCACCCTGGTGTGGTCGTGGCGATGCTGCAACTCTTACCAAGTATCCAAGACAACAATGTGGACTTAGCACTTAGCTTGCAGTTCCATCTAGCCGAAGTCATAAAATCATTGGTTAGGAGCGAACGAAACCAACAAGTTATGTGCGATGGAGGATTCGTAGGGCATCTCCTGGCTGTTGGTTCTGCGCCGTTGCAGAATGAAAACCATCCGCTCCACAGCCCGTTGCAATATATGCTGGAACGACTCGCAGCCCAAGCTTTGGAATCCACCGATTTAAGACACTTCCTCAGATTAGGCAACCCACTTTCTTGCCTGCCATTGGGTTCAGATGAGGTTGGGGGCGGACCAGTTCCTCTCACGCGAGTTAAAACCATTGTTTCCATGACAACGCCGAAGGATTTCCGGGCTCAATCGGCAACGACTTTACCGCCCTTTGTGGAGTTCGATATGTCAGCTGAAGGTTTCGGGTGCTTGTATTTACCGAGCATCGCTCCACAATCACCCACAGCTACTAGCGTCGTCACTAATGTAGATAGCAGTATTATTGGAGGGATCGGAGCTGGAGACAGACTGTTTCCGCCTCAAACCGGCCTGAGCTTTTCCACGTGGGTGTGCGTGGATAAATTCAGTGACCCAAGGACAGATCCACATTGTGTTCGGTTGTTGACTTTAGTCAGGAGTTTGAACAACGCTAGAGACGAGCAATTGGTGTGTTTGTCGGTCGTCCTGTCTGCCAGGGATAAGGCTATCATCGTCTCCACGCAAGAAACACACATTCCCCACCGTAAGTGTTTAATCATTTTTAATGTCTTCAGCTGGTAATTTATGTCAGTTTCTCACACATTTTCTTTGAGACGGTTATAGTGCTATAGAATGTTACAGAATAAACGCATTACTCCTACCCCCTATAAATGCAAAATGCAACTGCCAGCAAATGAATATCTTATGTGTAATGTTTCATTCTATTATTATTTGATATTCATTGTGACCTTTAAAAAATCACAATGGAAATTCGGCACACACAGATATTGGAGAATGGGAACCAGAGGGTTCTGGAGAATATGGCGCAAGAATTTGGTGTCCAGATATCCTCCAAGAAGGCCAATGGCACCATATTGCAGTAGTCTTGAATCGTGCAGTCCTCAAAAACTCAAGTTTTTCCCTATATCTCGACGGGCAACACATGCATACGCAAAAACTACATTACATATCACAGAATCCGGGTGGGGGTACTGCCAACTTAACGACAGCGTCATCTGTGTATGGTTTCATCGGTACACCACCTGCATGGCGACGGTAATGTTACTTTACTTTAAGAACTATCAAAAATTATTTGCGTCATAAATCAACGCTAACTTGATGCCCTTTTCAATTGATCCTAACTAATATTACTAACTGAAAATTTTATAAATTCGGGTTAATAATGATTAACAATAGTAGTGGTGGCAGATATTGAATTTGCGAATTGTAAATAGATATTCGAGACTATGCTGGAAACAAGGTCCCTGCCATTTAATCGAGGAAGTCCTAACACCAGTGACAGTAACACACATCTACCACCTCGGCCCCAACTACATGGGGTCTTTCCAAGCTCCAAATTTACCTGGCACAGAATCAGCCCAACTAGTTTCCGAAGAAAAAGTTGTATTGGGACTGAACGCCAAAGCTGTTTCCCAGTTAACTTTGAGCAAAATTCGTAAAGTTTACAGTCGCATCGATAACAAATCGATCGCAAAGCAACTGGGAATGTCCAGCCATGAAAACGCAACGCCTATCAGGATTCTTCATAATTCTGCAGGACATCTAGCGGGACCGTCAAGAACCCTAGGGGGCGTGGTCATTGGGTACTTGGGGGTTAGGGTGTTTTGTCCTCGTCCCGTAGCAACCATGGTCGATACAGTTGGAGGTTGTTCTGTGCTGTTGGGTCTTATTGCGATGGCTCAAGATGTGGAAAGCCTTTACGCAGGCGTAAAAGCTTTGGTTTGTGTTGTGAAAAGCAACAAGGCAGCTCAAAACGAAATGGATCGGAGGAGGGGTTACCAAACTTTAGCGATGCTCCTGCGGAGGAAGAGGAGTCTATTGAACTCGCACATTCTTCATTTGGCTTTTAGTTTGGTTGGGACTGTCGATAGTGGACGGGAAACCTCAGCCATCCCTAACCAAACGGCTTTTCAGGTATAATACCATTACTTATGGTAGATATCTGATTTATTAGGTTTGTTTTTGTTATGCAGTCCCTACACTAAGGCGTCAAACCATATAACACTTCGCCTATAATACTCACCAATGTCACCCATCAATACACTGTGAACAAAAACAAGTAGCAATATTCAGACAAAACAGATTTTGTAATTTTGTCAAATATTGGATTAGCTGTGTGAACGAATTTTACTTAGTGAAGTAAAAATTGTAGGATCTACTTTGTGACTTGGAAGTGTGGCACGAGGCACCTGGTGAACTGCTACGCTCCCACTTGGAGCATCTATACGAGTTGGCTGCCGAATCGAGTGAAAAGCGCAACAACACATGGGTGATGCGCGACCTCAATTTAGTGACGAAACTCCTGCACATCACTTCAGAAGTTAAACATAACGCCACCCGACAGGTCCTTTTCTCGCTGCTGAATATTCTACTTGGCGGGCAACCACGGCAAGCGGATCTCTTGTGGTTCGGTCAGTTCATTGCTTCTACCCTTCCCATCTGTTCAACACCTAGCGAGAAAGGTTTGAACTTGCGAGAGGGCGATGCAGAGCGCGATGGCGAAGGAGAACACATTCTCCTCAGAAATCGTTGCCTAGCGCTGATGCACTCCATGCTCTTCACCAATCGCAATTCCATCAGCGTTATGGTTTGCGACGAAGTGGCTAAAACTCTCGGCTTTGATTGGGTGTTGCTGTTCGTGCAGCCGCACCTTCACTCGTCTACGGTTGTCTGGGGATTGAGGATTTTGGTGGTCATGTGTTCTATCCCAGCTCTAATGAATCGGTAAGTGTACTGCTATGTATTACAATCCCTTCCTCTTGTAAAAAGGATCCGAAATCCTCATTCGTTGGCGATTGGCAAATTCTTTGCATGGGTATTATAAAATTCTTGAACGATTTTCTGACAGTGAACTAATATGGTAACCTTCTTGAAAACAATACAATGACAATCACGGTATATTGAGGATAGTATATTGTAACGTTTTTATTTATTTCCGGGTTTGTGTTCAAAACAATTCTCTTTGTGGTTTTTTCATTTATTCATTTCAACCGAGAATTACACTCATAAAGACTGAATTGCACTCAACTCTAACTGTGAGATAACACTTGAATGAATTGAATAAACTGAAGGAATCAACGAAGGGGTTAGAAATCCTCAATCGCTTCTACCTGGCCCTCTACAAGACCAATGGGGTCGGGTTAACTCTCCAAGAAGCTCCTGTTGGACAATACGTTTAATATTCGTCCCTACCTAATGACCATGCCGTCCTACCCTACCTAGAGTAAGATACCAGCCCAACCATTTGCCATATGTCATTAATTACTATATGTCAATAATTACAAGTTATCCTGCCTACCCTATTCCCTCCCATGTTCATACAAGAATCCTGACTTTTTCTGGGAAAATGTCTCTTTGGCTAATTGGAATTAAAATCAAAATAAGAAACAACCATTGATTTTAATTTTGATAACATTATTGTAGATTTCGAGAAGGCAGTAGTAACGGTGGTTGGCTCAGGCACACCGAGTTGGTGACCCACAACAAAATGGCGGTCGTACTAGGTTGTCAACTCAACAATATCCACACTCCTGAAACGATAAAAATGGAGGCCCTCCACCTCCCTGGATTCCAGTATCTGGGATGGCTGTTACCTGCGCACCTTGACGTACCAGAGATCTACTTTCTCCTAACAGCGTTGATGATGGGGCAACCGATCAAACTCCTTCCGGCTGACACCAAATTTGATTTGGACTCAGTGTGGGCGTTTCTCTGGGGTGCTTCAGTAAACAACCAACCTGTCAGTAGTGTGGCTCCGAGAGTCAATTTGTGTTCGGAAGCAGTCGTAGTGCTCCTTGCCATGGCCCGGGCTATGTTACATTGCGATCAGAATCTCTTGCCTGATTGGCTGAAGAACCATCCAATATCCATCGTGCAGGTCTTGTTCCAATTGTACCACAACATGCCTGACTTCATGCCGATTTTCATGTCTGCTGAGGTTCTAACAGCTCTGGCCAGTGTACTTTTTCCCCCACCAGGATCCGGTTCCGATAGCGCTGAAAGCAGTGGCGCCTCTACACCAGCTGGTGAAGAAGCAGACACGGTTTTGATATTGAGCAGGTAAAATAATATTACTTGTTTTTCAGCCATCTATCTACATTTATCGTTCATGATTGTTAGATCTGCATCGGAAGAAGCTGCTCTCACCACCCATCCAGCTCGCCAATTCATCATCGATTTCATCCGTGTGATCGTTGTGGATTCCCTCAGTTTATCCGTGACGGGAAAACTCTCCCCTGTAATCGACTTAGTTTTGGATGCTTGTCCGGTTAACTCGAACGCCCTCCAGCAGACGACTTACCAAACAGAAATACTTGCAACCCTAATGGACCACCTACTCGCAGCTGATATGCTAGTTGGTGATCAGGCTGCAATTCCAATCGTCCCATTGGCCAACGCCCATGTGCAACACGTAGCACCGAACGTCTTCTATCTATCAGCACGAATTGTGGATAAATTGTGGCAGGGAGCTCTGACTAAGGATCCTCATGAAGTGTTCGACTTCATCGTTAAATTGATAGGGCAAGCGAAACGTCGACCGGGAAACTTCTCCCTGGAGTGCCTGTACCACTGTTTAAATAGGAGTATCCTTTTCCTGTTGAGTCGACCCACCGATACCATCGCCGATCAGATGTCCGTACTAGAAGCTCTGCACAAGCTCACCACCAACCGTCTAATCATTTTCGGAGCTGGAAATCACGAACTGGATTTCGTCGGTTGTTTGACGTACTGCCTGCTACAGCTGACTTCCGACATGAAGATTCACCTAGAAGGCAACGCACGCACAACTTGGCATATAAATCCAGGCGTTGATCTGGAGTCTCGCGACGAGCAGCTCAACCAGCACCAAGGAAGGAATTTGATGGCCGGGGCTGCGTTGCGTGTGTGGGAGGAGCTGTACGTCTGCAAGAAGCCGGCCATCGAGGAAGTGTTCAAGATCACACTGGCTTGTCCTAGCCCGAACGCTAAAGCTCCAGATTTGACTGCGGTCCGAGAACAGGTTCACGAGGCGGCCGCGAAACTTTGGCTCAATTACGTGGACTCTGAGCGCAAGGCCA
This sequence comes from Hydrochus callosus, assembly GCA_033557855.1. Taxonomy (NCBI): domain Eukaryota; kingdom Metazoa; phylum Arthropoda; class Insecta; order Coleoptera; family Hydrochidae; genus Hydrochus; species Hydrochus callosus. Next base: position 35,603 of record JAUIMY010000145.1, on the reverse strand, counting down.
CCTACCGAGTTCCATGGGAACTACACAACCAGATACAGTCGAAAATACATAAGGTGACTGGTGGGTTGACGCGACTCGCTAGCCGCACTAAAGTCAGAAAGGACGAGGTGACTAGAGTCAGAGTTAGGATGAGTAAGAAGCAGGCGTTTACTTGGACACTCAGCCACATCGGATTGGTTAAGTAAGTGTCAATGGTTGTTTACTATTTTCTATCGAAGGTTCTATAACCTAAGAGGTGTGACACAATAAGTTTTTGAAAGAAAAAAAAATTTAACCACTATTCCCGAATAGTGGTTCCATTTTTTATCTCTTTTTATCCGTGGGTAAAATATTAACAGATTACATACAGAAAATATTGATAAAGGGCAATATACATCAATACTTTTTCCTGGTTGTTTAAAAAAATTTAAGAGACCTCTTTAGTTTTCCGAGAATCAACGTAGGTACTAAGGATATATGTCCATATTTTATAAACACCCTGTATATTGATTTCGTACTTTTGTCAAAGGTAGGGGGAGTTGTAGGAATTAATTTCTATTCTGCGGTACAATTAACTTTCCTACTTTCTGATAATTTCTATAAGGGTTTATTACAAGTAAATTTTTGTGTGTTCACCTTAGTTGATTTTCCAAACTTCCATTGAAATTAAAATTTTAATCAGGGAATTGGCGGAAATGAAGAGGAACCAACACATTAATACGACTCAACACACGCAACGCTATGTGCACCAAGAATGGCTCCAAACTGAGAACGAGTTGACTCGAGAGAGAGGTTTGTGGGGTCCACCGACGCCTTGTCACTTGGACAAGTGGATGCTTGATATGACTGAAGGACCTCACAGGATGCGTAAAAAGATGATGCGGAACGATTTGTTCTATTTGCATTATTGTTATCGACCGGAAAATGAAAAAGGACCGCTTAAGTATAAGGTGAGTACCTACCTTTTTAATGCGGTGGCAGCAAAAGGAGTAAACTCCAAACACGTCATAGCCATTATGCTCTCTAACCCAAATAAGTTCTACAATATTGGTTAGTGAAATCACAGACCACGTGACTGAGAATCTAATGCTATTCGAATAAATGAGTATTTCGTTGCCTAGTATAAGCAAATGAAAGAGAGAAAAAAATGGGTATGGGCGTCCCACGGAAGTGGCGGGGTACGGAGGGTAGCAGATAGCCAAGAACAATCCAAGCGGTGCGGTGTCTTTCCAGAGCTAGACGTTGGCGTGAGTATAGTGTGTTTACACGGTGCAGTATTTCTACAGCAGTGAGTTTTGTGTGTGCAGTGGATAACCGTGCTGGATTTTTGCGTCTCCAAGTGCATTTTTGTCTAACATTTGTTACAATTCCCCAAAAGAACTATTATCACAAGTTGGGAACTTCTTTATAATTGATGATTTATATTGTTATTAAAACTATAAAAAATAAATAGTAAAATGTATAATTGTGTATTATAATTTTTCCATTTGTTTGTAAAAAACTATACATATTAATGACCCTGTTATAAAACTTAACATTAAGAACTAAGGCGTTAAATGATGCACATCCGTCTTCGCAAATTAACGCTCATCGTTTCATTGCAGGAGTTCATTGAACTCAGTGGCGTGGCGTCCATGGAAGCAATGGATGCAGTGCATCCCTTGTTCAATGGGATTTTTTCCCTAATGTACCTATTTAATAAATGATCATTTTTATCCAATTTATTAGATATTTAGACTTTTCGAGGAAAATTTTGATGAGATAAGGCGAAAGAAGGGCCAAAAACGCACGAATTTGATGCTGATTATTTGACGTTTGATTATTTGACATTTCGCCATTCTGTTCGGCCTCCTTGATTCGACCTAAAACCGATCAGGATGACGTTTTATTGGTTAAAATTGGGCGTCGCATCCATCGCGAGGATTTCGTTGCACAACGAATTTGCAATGACGCGCAATTTATATTCGGCAAATAACGGAATTATCACTGAAAATGAACACCTCATTGCGAAATATCATTTCAAAACTTCATTTTAAGCAATTTGGATATTATTCTATTCGTTTAATCAGCGAATGCAAAGGGAAAGTGATATCCCACTTTGCATTGGTCGGCATACGCCTCCACCAAAGGTGCACCGAAAATCGAGAAATCGGACACACTTTGGTGGAGGTGCGGCGACATTATATACAGCGCGTTGTTTTCATTATTTCGGTTAGGATTAACGCGTTTTCGTGCGTTTTTTTTTGGAATTCCACTGAAATACATTTCGTATACTATTTATACTGTGCTATACGGTATTGCATGTAATATATACTGTAATATACCAATACGAAAATTGGCGCATGTAACCACGATAGACGTAAATCTGCCTAGGCACTTACATCAGTATATTTGTAATACAATGCGTGATAGTAAATTAATAATACGTAATAATAAATGGATAATACGTAATAATAAGTAATAATAAAATACGTCATAAAATGAAGAGAATGCCCATGTAAATATTTAAATGGTATATGTCTTTTCTTCTATTTATAAGTACCTGCAGGTCTAAATAGGTGAATACTTTTGCAATGATTCGTTCTTACTTCTTCACTCATCGCTTAATTCAGAAACAACGCCACACCACTGATTGAACTAATATTTTGATAGTCCAATCATTTTTGCTAAATTGTTAGAATGCATAGGTACTTTCATGATAAATTGTGAAATCGAATTTAGATTTCTACTTGACCATTCATATTCTGATCGTCCAAGGAAATATTGTCCCATTTGCTTGCAACACTTCACCCTACCCGATTCCTAGTCAGGTGGTCTGTGGTGAAATCCTTTCCACAGCATCAACAGTCACAATATTGAAAATCGAATAAGATTGATACTGATATTGATTGAAAATACTCGGAAATGGAACGGTATTTTATTATGTGCAACAATCTGTCCCCACAGGTTGCAACCAGCCATCACAGTAAAGAATACTACCTCGCCATTCAAAAACGCCAACACAATGGTGTGAGTGGGCTCTCGGAACCCGAAAGATCAGAGAGCATACATGAAGAACCCGCTCCGATACCTCTGGCGCCCATGCCCGCCCTTGCGCGGCTCAAATCCGATCCAGACGATCAACAGGATGAGAATGAGACTGAAGAGGAACCGCAATCTCCTCAGCCAGACAATCAGACACTACTACGGCTTCTCGAAGAGAACGAAAAGATCACTTACATGTTTCGTTGTGCGAGGATTCAGGGTTTGGATACGACAGAAGGGTTATTGCTTTTCGGGCTAGAACACTGTTACGTAGTCGATGGTTTCACGTTGATGAAGAATAGGGAGATCAGGGACATCGAAAGTGTTCCAATAAATGGCTATGAACCAATTTTGCCCAATCCGGGTTCACCGAGGAGATCAAGAGCTATGCGTCAGTGCTCAAAATTTTCATACGAAGAAATTAGGTAATCATTTAAAAAAATAATGTATTTGAATCATATGAGCATTTTAATTCTTATCTCAAGTATCGACTTAATCTAAGCACTGTAGTGTAAATAACATAATTTACTTAATGGTATTTATATTGTAGTTTGGGACAGATTATTCAAAACAACTTTCCTAAAGAGTAAATTTTCTGTTATCTAGGGAGGTTCACAAGAGGCGATACTTACTTCAACCTATGGCTTTAGAAGTGTTTTCTGGCGATGGCCGCAACTACCTCTTGGCTTTTCCTCGTAAAGTGCGGAATAAAGTCTATCAGCGATTTATGGCGACTGCCACTGGCATAGCCGATAGTGCTCTGCAGTCTGTTGCCGGCCAGAAACGTACTGCAAATGTGGAACAAGCAGCCGGAATCCTCTCAAATTTGATTGGAGAAACAAGTGTTACGCAGCGATGGGTGGTAAGATCTAATTATATCTGCTGTGGAACTCGAATAATGAAAATATTAATTACTATTGTGCATTAATTGTACTTCTTATTTTTAGAGAGGAGAAATATCCAATTTCCAGTACCTAATGTATCTGAATACTCTGGCCGGACGGTCCTACAACGATCTAATGCAGTATCCCGTTTTTCCTTGGATCCTCGCGGATTATGAGAGTGAAGAATTGGACTTGTCCGATCCATCTACTTTTAGAGATTTCACTAGGCCGATGGGCGCACAGAGTACTGATCGCTTGGAACAGTTTAAAAAACGGTTCAAGGTAATTGGATTTATTCACTATACAGTGTAATAGTACAAAATACAGAGTGATTGGTAGGTAATTGTGAATTTTGCCGAACAAAATAACTTATAAATGGGAAGTCTCAATACAAATTTAGATTTATAAATTGAATTAATGCAATTATTTAAATACAGGAATGGGATGATCCACATGGTGAAACCCCGCCATACCACTATGGTACGCACTATTCCAGTGCGATGATTGTTTGCTCATATCTAGTCAGAATGGAACCATTCACACAGCACTTCTTGAGACTGCAAGGCGGTCATTTCGATTTAGCCGATAGAATGTTCCATTCAGTGAAAGAGGCGTGGCTTTCAGCGTCAAAACACAATATGGCTGACGTCAAGGAACTTATTCCGGAATTTTTCTATTTACCAGAATTCTTATGCAACTCTAATCAGTTCGATTTAGGTAAAATCACAGTACTGTGGTAAAATAATCTTACTAATCTCTCCTTATTTACCACATATCATTTATAATAATCCGTCCCATTAATTTACATAATTTTTGTAATTGTAGGTATTAAACAAAGTGGAGTTGGGCTCTGTGACGTGGTACTTCCGCCATGGGCTAAGCAGGATCCTCGTGAGTTCATTCGTGTGCACCGTCTTGCCTTGGAGTGCGATTTTGTTTCCCAAAATCTCCATCACTGGATTGATTTGATTTTCGGACACAAACAACAAGGCCAACCGGCTGTTGATGCAGTCAATGTCTTCCACCATTTGTTTTATGAGGGGAATGTTGATATTTACAAGTAAGTATTCTACACTTTAATTCTAGGAATTTTGAAAATTGATGTTATTGAATTGAAGTAATTGCTATGTATTAATTATAACAGTTGTCTCCAATGAACAAACAATAATTTTTTTTTCAGTATTGATGATCCGCTCAAGAAAAATGCTACGATTGGTTTCATAAACAACTTTGGCCAAATTCCAAAGCAACTGTTCAAAAAACCGCATCCGTGTAAGAAAATGGGAGGATCGAACAATAGAAGCTCAGTCATCGATACCGGTTCGTTAGTACAGGCATTTTCGTTGCCACAGCCCGAGAGGATTTTCTTTCACCATTTGGACAACTTGAGGCCTTCACTACAGCCTATTAAAGGTACTTTTCTTAACAACTTTGGTCGAGTAAGATTTTTAAGAAAAACTAAGAAAATATGTAGTGAATTTTTGCAACACAAACAAAATATTGAAAAAGGTGCGTGAGGTGCGTTAAATGCTGTTTTCCTGCGACCTTCCAATAAACTAGAAAACTCGATAATCCAATAACTCCGTCGAGTTGCAACCCGAATAACATTATTTGATTTTTCTTTCTTGTCCGCTGAAGAGCACGCATTGTTCAGGCTAGTCTACTGAATTAGAAAGGTAGCCCACCAAAATTTTTAAAGTTACAGGCATATTAGCTGTTTTAGAGCTGATTGCAAAACTGTCGTTAGTTTTTTTCTACTACGCCACGTGACTTTTTTTGCTACGTACTATGTCAATATGTGCAAAATTAACGATTGCGAATCAAAATCACCGATTTTTGAGTTATACATTCCAGAAAATGTTTACCTTTATTATGAATATGAAATTGAAAAATTTATTTCCAAAAATAAATACATTATATTATAATATTTTTATAGTAACATTCATCAACAATCCAAACTAATTTTATAAAAAAAAAATTGAGGTTAATCCTGTGGTCGATATTGGGTTGTCCGTGTGAGATGACCCAGGGGGCATTCCATCCTCAAATTCGGACTTCTTATTCTTTCCCTTAACACATAGATAGCGACCAAATTATTCACAACGTATATGCAATGTATATAAAAATGAGCGCTAGGCGCATCATAAGCATTCAAAGTGTTAAAAATACATATGTATAGGCGGTAAGAACGCGTCATTCATTTTACAACCAAAAATTACTCTGATGGTTTCTCAAATGAAGAAAGAATACTGTATCTTTAAAACAGTATACTCTTTACCTAAGCTACGATAGATATACATGATGTTTTTTTATTACGTAGGGAAAGTGCTATCTCAACGGAGCCTAATCTGATACTATTGATCTCACACGTATTAGTGGGAGCCTGTACTCCATATTATTTTTGTCCCGTTCCAGAAGTAAAAAGTCCTGTCGGACAAATACTGCACGTCGACAAGGCTGTACTCGCGGTGGAACAAAACAAAGTCCTCATCCCACCAACCTTCAACCGTTATGTCGCTTGGGGCTTTGCAGACCACTCTCTCCGTGTCGGTCACTATGACAGCGACAAAGCCGTCTTCGTGTGCGAAACAATCGTCCAAAACAGTGGAGAAATTGTTGCGTGCGTTTGTCCTTCATCCAAATTGATCGTCACGGCTGGCACCAGCTCTGTGGTTACGATTTGGGAGTACGAAGCCAGGAAAAAGCAACTCTCCATAAAACACAGTCTTTACGCACACACTGATGCAGTCACCTGTCTGGCTGCTAGCCCTGCTTATAACTTGATCGTGTCCGGTTCAAGGGACTGCACAGCTGTCGTTTGGGACTTATCCAGGGGCATTTTCGTGAGACAGTTGCGTGGACATGCTGGGCCAGTGGCTGCAGTTGCTATCAACGACCTAACTGGGGACATAGCGACTTGCGCAGCCACATGGCTGCACGTCTGGAGCATAAACGGGGACGAATTGGCTAGCGTCAATACTTGTGTGGGTAGAGCTGATCGGATGCAGCAGATATTGTGCGTCGCGTTCTCACAGACGCACGAATGGGACTCCGCTAATGTAATTATGACTGGATCAACAGATGGCGTGACAAGGGTAAAAAAAATTAATTCGAATATTTATACACAAAGTTCATGGAGTTTAGAAAGTAGTCCATAAAAATGGATTGTCACTGCGGTGAAGGGTTACAGGGAAAAGGCGGGAGGCGGGGCAATGGGATGCAGTATGAGTGTGAGTCATGGTATAAGGAACAAGGTATGTTCACTGGATGGTACTGCGCATCTTGGCATGTTACGTCACAAACGCCAAGTCGCTTATTGGTCAGCCACGGCATCAGTCATCATGACCGCAGTTTGTTGACACTTGCCGTGTTTGTCTATTAACCACGAGAGGTGACGTCACTATCGCTAGTGCGTACGTGACCCATTTTTTAATGGAAGCTTACATAACTTATTCCTTATACCCTGGGTGTGACCGCACAGTGCATCACTGGCGTCATAGCATAGAGTTGTATTTTCTTATCTAATGCTGCAAGACCCTCGATATGTGAACGTAATCTCAAATTTCAGATGTGGTCAATTGATTACGTCCAAGTTCCCAACGAAGAGACCGGAACAAAAATGGATGCAAAAGTTGAAAAAACCAACGAGGTTACAGTCGTAAGACCAACACCAATTCATCATAGGCTAGTCAAGCAAATAAACGTTTCTAATGACAGCACGGGGAGTTTGATAAAATCGGGATCAGAGAGTAGTCTATCAGAAGATGGCAGTGCCAGAACGAATTCTGCAGGAAGACAGCGGGTAATTGAGAAGAGCAGTAAAGAGTGGCGGAGCGAGCAGCAAGACGAAAAGGACACTTGCAGTGATGCAGAGGACGCAGCGCCACCTGTACCAGCGGCTAGACGAAAACGGTCGAGAGTTCATGGAGGATTTAGGAAGAGTGAAGGTAATAACAGTGCAGATAGTGCTAGCTTAGAAGTGGACGATGGGTCGGGATTGCGGACTAGCAAATCCGATACAAGCCTTACGGATTCCTTCGTTATGGTACCGGAGGCACGGAAAAAGGCAGTGAATCCACTAAATGCTTTGAGAAGTGGTGAGTACAGGAACTTTATACAATCTAAATTTGATGCAGCATTAAAGATATCTAGTTCAGAACGAGGTCCTTTTTTTCTGGTCCATGTCTTTTTTAATATTTCCATCAATCGTTTTATTCCAGGCTTCAAGTGGCAACGTCAGCTAGTCTTCAAAAGCAAATTGACTATGCACACTGCTTACGATAGGAAAGATAATGCAGAACCCGCCTCAATTACAGCCCTTGCTGTCTCAAAGTAATTATAATTCCGATAATAATCCGATTGATAAAGTACAGTAATAATAAACACCCCTTTAAATAATATATAATGAAAAATAGCGCCACATATTTTAGTACTATTTGTCCCTACACTCACCAGACTGAATTTGTAACTTCCTTTTCTAGGGATCATCGTTCCGTATATGTCGGTGACACCCGTGGCAGGGTGTTTTCATGGAGCGTATGTGAAGTGCCGGGACGTGCAGCGGACCACTGGCTGAAGGACGAGGGAGCCGATTTCTGTGCAGGTTGTAGCATCCGCTTCACCCTGTATGAGCGCAAGCACCACTGTAGAAACTGCGGTCAAGTTTTCTGCTCGAAGTGCAGCCGATTCGAGAGCGAGATCTCGCGGTTGCGCATCCTCAAACCCGTGCGAGTCTGCCAGAGCTGCCACGCTGCGTTAAAAGGGGACCACCACCGCTAGAGCCCCCGACACCCCTCCATATCTGTATAGTAGCTGAAGAGAGTTTTAGAGTCGTTGTTGAACCGTGAGTCGTAATTCGTTGTATAGCCGATCGAGCGTAGGTCAGTAGAAGCGAATGGGCGTTGAAAGACAAAGATAGGAAATATTTGTATAGTTGTACCATATCCATTTCGTGTACACGTATTTTCGTTCGCTAGTTACCTTAGGCATTTCCGAGTACGTTAATAATTTTTAAAGCCTAATGTTTTGTACTGCAACTTTTAAAATCAGTCATTAATGCAATGAGTTTTAAACCGTATATTTTATATGCACAGCAATCCGTTGTTAGTATTTTTGTTCGATTTATGCAATTTTATATTTGTTTAATCTATTGCATATTATGTTTTATATTGTTTATACGTTGTTATGATTTTATACAAATTTTTGTTACGATTGCTCTATATTCCACGCGTCCCAGTATTTTTTACATTGATACAAACAAAAGTGCAAGATCACTCGTACACCCTATAATCATACCGCAGTCTCCTAGCGAAGCAATACACACAAAAAGCCAGAACAATAATTGCCGCTTTAGCAGTTTCATTATTTGTGCCTGTAGCCGTATTCTTTTGCGCAAAAGTGACTTTCGACGTGGCGTTCTAGATGAGGGCCGGCAACAGCTGATGCGGTTGTGCAGTATGCTGGCCGATCTGGTCGCCGATTAGTCGGGCGACAGGAGCGAACGCAAGCGGTAGACAATATTACATCGGGCACTATTGTGCATTCCAGAAGAATAAAAAAGAAAATACCTATATTTCCGTATATTTTTAAATGTATGTGATATCTGTAGGGTTAGTGTTTAGCTGAATTTATTGTATATACGTGAGGCACTCGGACACAGAGGCGAACGTGTATCGCATCCAATTTGAGAGAGTATTGTCCTGGTATTATTTATTTCAGAGAATAAAAGATGAATATAGATATCAAAGTTTTTCATTTCACACCGACCACAAACCTATCCATTCCGATCAAACTTTTGTGGAAAATGGACCAACATTCAATTGGTAAAATAATATGCGCCAGTTCGAGTATGTATAAATATTCGACTAAATTGCAGTATTAGTAGTTATAAATCACTCAAGTCAACGGCTTCTACTTGTGGAGTGATCTCTTCGACGTCTGATAATTTCTTTGGCTTTTCCACCACTACGGTTGAGCGAGGAATTTCCAATTTGTTCCAAGCACCTGGTTCAGCCTTTTTCAATTTGATTTCCACTTTTGTTCCAAACATTGTCACAGAACTAGCAGCTACATCCACGATCTGAAAAAATTCAGAGAATTGTTGAAAATTATTTATAAACAAGTAATATCAATATTTTCTGTAATGTTTCGATATATTTTATTTGATGAAAATTGCACTTACTCCTCGTAACTCCAAATCCAAATCAAAACAGCCATTGGACTGCTGTGGAAAGACCAGCTGCACACACAGTCGAATTGGATTGAGTTTAATGAAACTCGTTTCTGGGCAGTATTGTTTTGCATAAATTGAAACTATCATAAATGAGCCTGTTTGATGATAGTCCCATCGGCAGTCCACTTTCTGAGTGTTCGTCTCCTCTTTCTTCCAGACGTGCTGTCCTTGTTCGCACCCCACTTGGTTGAGAAACGCGTTGAAATCTGATGTCCTCTTTTGACAGCAGGACCAAAACTTGAGTCCTTCATGGAAGATCGGTACCCCAGGATGATACACGCACGTGCTTTCAGTTTGGTTGCTTCCGTAGGTTGCATTGCAACCAGAATTTTTGCAGGTTGTCCCTTCTTGGATCTCATCACTGTTGATATTCTCAACTTGTTCTTTCGGTTTCGATTGAGTTTGTTGTTTGAGCGAAGGTGCTAGTGCTGGTTTAATTTTTTCCTGTAGATTAATGAAAAAAACTTTATTATAATTCCAAGAGCTCGTTTTATTTTAGACTACTAAATATATACACAATAAATATGTTGTATGCATTTTTTTAAATGTTAGTTAAAATCCAGGTGTCTTGACTTTCATAAGTACAGATGCAAGAACCAGTAAATACCAAATCCATGTTCATGCTTTGGACAACACCAAAAGAATTAAAACGAATAATAAAAAATCTAAAAAGTAAAGGAACCAAAGAATCTCCTCTGTGCTCTTAAAAGCAATCGCAGACAGCGTAGTAGCATAGCAGAAAATATTTCTTTAGATCCAAAACATATCACAACACAAATATTGCAAATTTAAACTTGAAAATTAAAAATATGAATAAAGTCACAATTTAACGATAACTCTGAAAGATAATAGAAAAATAGACTCAACATACCAAAGGCGTATCATAAGGCGGTCTTTTCAATGCAGACGGCACCAAAGGCTTAACTTCAATAACTTCAGTCACATCTGGAATATCGGCAGGATTTGGTTTCTCAGGTTCAACAGGTTTAACGTTACTGTGCCTGGACAGTGTACAACCCTTGATATTCAGGAATTCAGTGAAATCTGTACACTTTTTGTTGCAACACGACCAACCCTTATAAGCATCGTGGAAAACTGGCATGCCAGGATGATGACGACACGAGTCTGCAAACGTAGGGAATGTGGTGTTAAAATTACCATCACATCTTTTTGAAACAGAAATTTCTCTAATAAAACATATAGAGGGGAAAGAGGAAAGATAACCTCTAAAATCGTACTCGCCTTCATTATTCGCTTTAGGATCGTATTTTTGGCCGCAACCCCGATTGTAACACTGTAATAATTTACATTCCAAACTCATAGCGGATTATTTAAGCGTATTAACTGAGTTTGCAGGGCTTGTAGGACCGAACTTCCACAAAACTTCTAGCAAATTCGAAAATTTGACGTTTAATAACACGCTTATCTGTCAAATGTAAACCATAGACAAATACGCGTGTTGATGATTCTGTCACTACAATCCTCAGGGAGTTTGTCAGTTGTGAGCGCCATCTCTGAATTGTTTCCGAAGTTGTCATGAAATACCTTTACCCTGTGTTCATAGATGGCGCTCGTGTAAAATAAGTAGGTTTCTGCAAAGTGAGAATTATCAATTATAATTTAATTATTTAATGGACAATAAAGAGTGGACATCTTAATTACCTTAGTGGACCATCAAAAGAATCAGCGTTTGGTTAGTGGTTTCAACTAATTTGAAAGTTTGAAGTTTGACAGCTGTCAAATTTGAACCACAGAGAAAAAATTGATGATGAAGATGGCCTTCCATGCAGAAAATTGTCACAGTAGTTGCGCCATCTCGTTATTGATCCTTGATTTGTGTAACAATGATTGTTTAATCACAGTAAAATATTATTTTTTGTTCAATAAAAATTTATAATTCAATACTAATTATAATTAAACGCAAAATAAATTATATGAATTCCAAATACGCTAAGTTAAGTCAATATTGGGGAAAATTTGATTTATGAAGTGATTTAGAAAATAAAAGATAACAAAGGTGTAGTTTTATTTCGTTTTCAAAATTACACTAAAGTGCAATTAAAAATTTGAATAAAACCATTAAAAATATTTCATAATTGCAACCAAATTACACGTTTTGACTATTAAATTATCCACAAGCGTGTACAACATTTCCAACACTAATGAAACTATCGTTTTTCAAATGTAAACATTTAAAATAAACACCAAAAGAAATTTTTCCTCCAGTTCTAGCTGATAATGTCCTCAGTGGTTCCACTGTTTTATCACCCGTATTTTGATCTACACAAATCATTTGGCAACGTTTACAGTCACCGTCGAATTCGAATAAATTGTCATTGATCCTTAATTTTTTAGCGTGCTTTTCCCGGAAAGGTTCTGCGAAATTCACTACGAAATTGGGTCTAAAACGTAGGATTAGACCCTTCAGATCGCACAAGAAGGACTCGTCTTCGATGCTCTCGAATACCCATTGAACACTAGCTGTGTTGATGAGTAAAAACTGACCTTGGTTTGAAAGTGAGAGCTGTTGTTCTTCGCCAAGTTTGTTCACTCTAGTGATGCCATCCGAATTTTGCCTCACAAGTCTCAGTCCTGAAGAATTTAAGGCTTCGTTTAACCAATCGGAAGCTTTTTGGCCACAGTCGAAGGCTTCTATTCGATCTCCACACACTTTACTCTGACAAATTGAAATTATTGATGCTTTTTCGTCATCTCCTCCCAATGGGAGATGCAGCGGAGGAATTCCTACGGAAAAATGTTAGCATTGAAAGAACTCAAAAGAAAGAACTATCTAAAATAATTCTGATAATTTTTATCATGCATAAAAGCATACCTTCGAAATTCAATATTAAAACTCCACATTCGATATCAATTTCAGGTTTGATTAAACACAAGTGAGTATTGCGTTTCTGGGTGAGGCAAACTCCAGATTCATTGACAATCATCCACTGTCTGTCGTACTTCAATCCTGTGGAAATCAATTCCCATTTGTGTTGAACGTAGACAGGAGAGCAGGACTTCACAGGATACAAGAGAATCTGATCGAGGATTCCTTCAAACTCATCTTTATTCGCGTTGTTTATTGGTGGTTTTCTTGAATTTTTCGGATATTTTTCCACGAAGAAATCCGTTATCATTTGCAAGAGAGCATCTGCATCGTTTTTCGTAGACATGTAACCGAAAGAAACGCGCACTGCACCAGTAGGTTTTCCATCAATTAAATCTGTTGAATCACCGCATACGTGTCCTTGCTGGCATCCAAAAATAGAATATTTAGATATGCAAAAGTAATGAATACAGAACCCTTAAAATAATTAATAAAGTTTTAGTTCCAATACAAATTTTCTAAAGCTTTAATCTCATCCAATTCAATTAATCCAATCTCACCGTAAATTGGTATTCAACGTCTTCGTCTTTCAATCCTAAATGATACTTGCAAGCTCCTGGATTGCAAAAACATCCTGTCCTTAGGTGGATGTTGACTAAGTTTGCGTAATGCAATACCTCAGAGTATCCAACAACACTTTCATCAGCTCTCAATAAATTCAATGCAACAATAGAACCTTGTCTTTCGTAATTGAATTCGGAGGAATGGTACAAAATAGCCACTTTCGTGCCATTTCCATGTCGTAGCCTCTCCAAATTTACAAAAACATATCGAGTTAATTCGAACGTATGCTTCGAAATTATATCCATCGTGAGGGTGAGCCTCCTCAAAGTTTCGAACCCACACCTTAAAGCTATTATGGACAAAAAGGGAATCGTCCCGTCTTCGAAACGCTCGTGGAGGATGGCCCTTCTTTGAACGATGTTTTTAGCACTTAGGGCCATTAGAACCGTTCCTCCGCCGAAATACTTCCGATGAAGAACAAATCCGCTGCTTCTCCGGACTAAAAGTGCACCAATTCCAGTGGGAAAACCAAATAATTTATAAAATGAAATGGGGACGAAGTCTGGGTTGCATTTGGATAGGTTTAGTTGGTTAGTTGCAGCAAAAGATGCTGCGTCCAAACAAGTAAACCACTTGGATGGATTGGTTCCATCAAGTCCATTCAAAACTCCTTCGTTGACTTTCTTTGCCCACTCAAGAGGGTATTTGAAGCCCGAAAAGTTACTTTGTGCTGGATAGACGAAAAGGGAATTTAATCCTTGGAATTGCTCGTCAACATTGGATTTTATATCTTTAGGAACATCATGTCCAGTTAGGGAAGAACTGGTGAAAATTTCAAAAGCCTCATCCACACCAATGGGTCGTATTGATTTGGCAAAGCCTCTCATTCCCAGAACTGACGTATGGTTATCTTCTAAATAGGCAAATGTGCCACAATCACCACTCGAATGCAATTTCGTGGAAATGGCATCGTTTCTATTGCATTTCAATGATGAAAGTTTAGCTTTATTGCATGATGATAAGGAACTGTATTGAAAGGATTCTCCTAGTAATTTCAACGAAGCTGATGCGTTCGCAGTGAAAATTACATCGTATTCTTTTATTGTCGTGTTGAAATGGTGCAATATCCTGAAAGTTTGTGAATTGGCGAGAAGTTGTAGATTGTGAGTTTCATAAAACCTTACTCAAATCTTATTTGATCCACAACATCGTCAGTTAGTTTACTTGAATTGTTTTTGGCGTGGGGATTGCCATATAAATTGGATCCATAGTTGGACATAGCGTCAAATATTTGTTTTTCGGAGTATAGGGTAGCTCCTGCATGGTCCAAATAGTGGTCACCTAATTATTTTGGTTTCTTGGTTATTAATATACAGCAGTGAAATTCTCATACATATATTTTACTTTAAAAAATAGTCAAGCCCAATTTGTCAGGAGGTGTTATAGTAGCAAATATGAGTCATCAATTTGTGTTCAATGTATAGACTGAGAATTGCGTAGCAAATTATTTAATTTTCCTCAAATCCTGCAGTAAAATTTTTCACGATTCCATCAAAATTAATTTGAAAATGACAGCATATAGGCAACTGGCACAAAGCGTGTTAAATCGATTCGTCGAATAACCTAAAAGATAAGCTTTCCAATGAAAAATACCAAGAACTGGTGATGTAGTTCTGATTCCGGTATTATAGAAAAATAAGGAAATACTTATCATCAAATTGTAATAAAAGAGCAATTATATTTATTTTAGAATAACAGTAAATTGAATATGACGACACACATAATTTTATTAACCAAAAGACCGTATTAAAAAATTTAATCCTTTAACAACTGCGCTTATTATCCTTTTCGAATACCTTAAAAGTCTCCACGCTCACCTTTCAAGCGGGAAAATTCGGACGTGATTGCTTCTTCTTGCGTTTTCGAGTAGATTCGTTGAAAGTCGGTCATTATCACTGGAAAGTTAACTGAGAGGTCTCACACCGCAAATGCTAAGTGTTCAGCCATGAGAAAAGCGAGACACCGAACAATTCGTACGATATCTAAATGCGGATAAAATAAACAACGTAATATTTGTTTGTCGACATTCGAGTTTTGCGATAAACTCACAGATTTTTGTGTTTCTCATGTATTAGAAATTTTAATCTGACGGTGTCCCGGACACTTTTATCATTAGAAATTTTCCTGGCACGAAATTAATTTTAAAAGTAATTCGTTTTAGATGCAATCAAATATTTCCTGTTATCCAACTGAAAATTAAATAAAAGCAGTAACTGACCTATTTCAATCGCTGTTTTCAGTCTAATTCATTAATTTTATTCGTATCAAATGGCATCTCCAATTATTTTGACCTTTGTTCATATATTTCAAGTAAGGCTATTCGTGCAATCCATATTCTCAATGTTCCCGAATATTGGTAGTCGTTGGTAATTTCACATTTATTATGAGAGTGGGGGTTAATTTTGAATATTCTTCGAACGCCCACCGCTTGGTTTTGCATGGTCGCTTTCCAGCAGTTATTTTCACTGTTTCCAAAAACAAAATTTTATAAATAATGCAGCAACAAGCGGCACTGGACCAGCCAAGAGCACCGGCTATAAATAGGGGACGTAAATATTAACGCACAGGTATGTTTGCCTGAAATACGATTGGTGTGCGAATAACCAGAGCGAAATAGTTTTTACAATCATCGCTTCTTGGAGTTTAATTTCTGGGAGATTTGATTTCAAGTTCCTTGTTCATTCGCCCAAACGTTGGCGTTCGTCCCATTTTCTCGCATAATTTACTTCGGGGCAAAAGAGAAATGATTCACACACTAAAATTCTAGGAATCAAGTTATGGAATATTCCTCGAATTTCATTGTTGTATTTGGTAGTTTTTATTCATGCAGGTAATGGTGCAAGTAACGTCTAAAGTCTGCTTCTCTGCAAATATGGTATCACAAGTCATCCTCATATAAACTTAGTTCACATGCATTAATAAATTGTATTTTTGGTAATCTAGAGTAGAGTAATTTTGAGGAGATGTTGAATTGACGTATTTAAATAAATTGTTTAAAAAATCAACAGATTTAGCGTTAACGAATTATATCTGTAATTCTGCTGCTATGGGCCTTTATGTTGTGAAGTTGTGACTATAGGATGGATGCCCAATGATTTAAAGCAGTGTAGTTTTCCATGGATTTTCAGTTGCAGGTTGAAAGTTAAAATTGTGGGAACTTTTCTCCATTTCAATATATCTCTTATAAAAATAATAAATTGTACGTATGTAGTTGCTGTCTCATTTGACAAAATTTGCAATTTATAATAAAATAATAGTTGGGATTTATAATAAATAATTTCCATTGGGTTGGCAAATATTCTATTATGCATTTTATATCTTATTATTGTTGAAGGATGCCTTTGCATTCGATTGGTTCGATTCCTTGTATGAAGAGGATGTCGCAAATAATATAGTGGAAATTTCCTACAGCCCAATGATCATTGTTTTCGTCGTACACATCGTTGAAAGAAACACTGGGAACGCCCATCACAGGTGGAACTCTTGAGAAGGTCTTCTCGCCATAAGCCACTTGAAGTTTGTCGCCAATGCCGTTGTCCCTGCAATTGACCATCTCAGCCCAAGAAATTTCTGGAACCTGCTGTGTGCACTGAAATAGAGACAACACATTAATTAAGCTTTATAGCAGATTTCTATTAACTAGGAATGAGATCTAGCAATTTCAGAGTAGAAAGGACACATTGGAAATAAATACTGATTAAACCTCATAGATATATGAAAACTGGTGACTATAATGGTTCTAATGTCTAAACAACTTACTCCAATTAGAGATTTGTCGGCTGGATCCTTAGAATGAGCCATCGCGCAATCGATGTATTTATTGGTAGCCTCTTGTCCTTTATTTTGGTTGATAGCACAAGCGTGCATCTTATTTCTGTAGCATTCATCAGGACCGTGTTGGCACTGGAAAGTCCATTTGCCGTTCACAAGCTTGTGCTACAAGAAAATCATCAAACAAAACATCAATTTACACAATAGAATTCAGTGCTTATAGGTATCACTTAGAAGTAGTAATGTAGTAGTTTCAGAGAAGTAGTGTCTTATTCCTCAAGAAATAAATGGTTCAATGGATTAATTTTATACCAGTAAGAACAATTTCTGTTACTCATGTAAAATAAAGATACCCCCGTTTATTTTTCCAAAAACTCACCGAGCCGAATCCATAAGGAATGTATTCAATATCAACGTACTCCTTCATGATCTTCCATTTTGGATACAGTTGATTGTTGATGAATCGGATGCTGTAGGGACAAAGCGATTCGTAGTAAACCGTCGCTTTCAGCTTGGCCTGCAAAGGTATTTTTTTTCAACTATATCTCCGCCAATGGTAAAGCACAAATTTACCTCTGCTGAAGAAAGAAGCAGAACGTTAAGAACGACAAAAGATACAACTGAAAGGGCCTGCATTTCGTCTATTTAGTGTCAAACTTGAGATTGAACACTTCCAACTTAGAATTGGCATGAGGCTTTTATAGGAGTTATCGGATGTCCCAATCTTCAGGTGAAAAATACTTCAACTCGATGGGTCCTTTTAAAATCAAAGTCATCTACTTCAGACAAAGATAAGCTTTGGTAAAATTGTAACTGATCGATGTTTTCTAAGGTAAGTGGTTTAGGCCTCCTAAAATAACCAATTTGAAAAAATAAACAACCGCAAATAATCTTCAAGGATGTGTTCTACATTATTTGCACTGATTGATGTGAATAATAAAAAAGATGGATATTTACCTATTATTTCAAACACTGCCTCTCTGTTTTAATCCTTACACATTTATCCTGTTTTATAAATATGCTGACTTTCTTCTAATACCAAGTTCAAATTATATGAAAATAGGATTATGAAGAGCAGTCACAGTGTTTTAAGAATTTCAAATAGAAAAGAAACTTTAAATCCACAAACTGAATGGATTAAAATTGAGTGAACCGAGATAATTTGTAAAATGTTGGACCTTAACCCGTCCAAGTAAAAAGAATTAATGATAAAAAAATAGGCTATATATTCGTAATATGTTTGGTGACTAAAACAATAATTCGTAAAGAAACTGAAATACCTGTCGGCAGAGCCATGAATTTTATCACTCAATTCGTTATCAACATGTATTGAGATTTTCTAAGATTTTTATTCAATTATTTTTTTCCGTAGCTTGTTCATACCACTGGTATTGTCTTATCGCAGATATGTAAGCTTTGATTAATTTTTTTCGAATTGTAAATATTATGAGTAACACTCTTGAGTAGATACTCTGTTATAATCATCCACTTAAAATCCGGGATTTGTATAACACAATAAATAACTGACATAATATGGTCGGGTTTTCCTACTGTCTATAAACGATTTTTTTTATTGAGCTTACTCATGCGTGATGCATAATTGGAGAAAAAAAGTTAATTGGCAATACTGTAACCTAATCCAAAATTAAATAGACAACTCTGACGAGTTGAGTTGTACCATTTTATATCTGCATGCTGTTGATATTAAACGCATACATTATTGTGGACATTGCCATTGAGTCACCAGAAAAACATATCAATTTATTGGCGAATAGTGGGACCAAATTAGACGTATTGTATTCCATGAACTCCCACGCCCATTCCCAAGGTTTCCCGAATAGAGCGCACCGACGCGTCTCGGGGCCTCGTGCCTGGATGGCGTCGCGACGCCAGTTAGTGTCTAAGAGCGACCTAGTGAAAAGCGGCGCCGAATCCGTTCGACTTCGAGCAGGTAAAAAAATTCACCAATGAAATTGAGAGTTGAATTTTTTGATTTCATGCATGAATAGGAACGAGTTTCATATAGTTTTAACTTGTTTTGGACCACCATTAATTTGGGGGAGGAAATTCAGAATAAAAGATCAAATTTCGTTGTGAACTATTGAAAATTTCCTAAATTTTGTGGATTTTTGGCGGGCACTGAATTCAATAGAATAATTTAGGTATAGTTATAGTTGATTTTTATTGATGCGTGAATGAATTGGTCGTATAAATCACTTTGTATATTTTTGGAATCATTATGCTTGTATGCAATAAGTAATGCCCTAATTGATTTCTAGTGAATGCAACGTTTTATATTTTCCAAAGATGTAAAGATATTCTTAGTTGAATTTTGATACAGTAGCAAAAATAGTTGTGAGGTGAGCTAGGTGATCGCAAATATAGGAAAAATCGTTTGAGATGTATCAACAAAATTATGGAAACACGTCGCAGTATAAATTTGGAATAAATCCAACAAACAGCTCGATTAAGTCATCTAAGACCTAAAATTTTAGCGTTAGAATGACTAAAGTTTTGTTTGTTCAGTGCGTTGGGCACGCGTTGTAAGTTTAGTATAGTCATGAATCACGTTTTATGTAGTCGGTATTAGGAGTACTTATAATTAGGCACCTGTGTCGATAATTTCCCAACTAGTTTCGTCAGCAGCATCTTTGAAATTCAGCCAGGAATATGTAAATGCGTCCCACTGTCCGTGAGATGTTTAGCCTGGCTCAGTTTCAGCCCCATTTTTTTCCCGGCTAATTTTGACTTATCCCCTTTACTTCCAAACGAGGATAGATTGCAACGAAGTGTAGGATAGAACTGAACGACCCCGAAAGCGAGTAGAGGACCGAAAAATGGCCACGCAGGCTCCCCATTTGGTGAACAAGCAGTTTAACTCCCCTATAGGGCTGTACTCCGCGGATAACGTCAGGGAGGTCCTTGATAGGGAGAGCCAAATGCTATCGAATGGAGCAGTGGGGTGAGTTTGTGATTCACTTGTCTCATAAACAAACTTCAAAATTGTTGAGAGGCGGAGGCAGTGAGTGCATAGTAATGCGTTTGGCAAGCTATTCTAGCTTGGATGAATCACCTCCTTTACTTTAAATATCAGCAGTAAGAGAACTGGGATGAACGATTTTTTTTCGCCAGTTCTTATCCTCTTGATTTTGCTAAGGTGCTATTGATTTTTCGCTCATATTATTGCATTGAAATAAATTGGGGCGTCAATGTGATTTTTTTTCTTACAGCATCAATTTCCACAATCCCAGTACCATGGTGGGTAAACATTCGAACCTCCAGAATTCAGCTGTTCTGAGAATGCTGGAGGAGGAAGAAGCCCGGCAAAGGAACGGCCATCCTCCAGGTGAGCACGAAAGTTTTCTGTTTCGCCCTTAGGGATTTTCGCGAGGTTTTCCGAAATAGTCCCTGGACGTGGCGCAGCGCCAGAAGTGTTTTCTTGGGAAAAATCGAAATAGAGTGAAGAAAATCTATTCTCAGGTGTCAACGGCGCGGATCGTCCGACGAATTGGCCCGTTTGGCCTCCGCCTTCCGAGGAAAATAAACGGCACAGAGCGTTCAAAGACGTCATAGTCTCAGGTATAATAGTGCACGTGCATTCCGGAAATTCCAACAAAAATGCAATGTGAGCTTGCGCTGACCGTCTCGTCTCCCCTACCATGTCTGAACTTTAGAATGCGACAATTTGCTGCAAGACGACTTGCAGTTGCTTACCGTTCTTTGTTCGGGGTTTCCCCGGAAGTGACTAACTTCGCAGCGGGCGAAAGGTAAAAGGGCACCCTTTTCGCCCACTTTACCCCAAAACGCGTCTGTCTATGGGGGTTTTCCCTTAAGGCTCCCAGTGTCGTTTCGAGTCTTTAACGATTTCGTGGGTGGTTTTTGGCATACAGTACTTGTGTTCTTTTATGTGCGACATCTTCTGCCAAGAAGAGTGGACTTATTAATATCGCCTTCCTCAAAAACACTATTTATCGCTCAACAAAATATATCTGATGCTGTGAGAACTGCAGACCATAATAGCTCACTTATGAATATCCTTCCTCCTAGCATAGGCCAAAATTGTATATAGTACCCTCGTTTGTGCTCCTAGGGGATAAAATTATTGCCGTCATTAAATTAATATGAAACCAAAAGAGTAGGAGACTGGCAATTCTTTTGCTGAACGAAATTTCCGTTCGGCAGGAATATTCCCTCCACATTTATAGATACCATTGCCTGATGGTATAAATACCCACCTAGGCACAACATTATCTGATTTTTTGGGCCGTGCGCAATCGCCAGCCTAAATTTATTGCGCATTCCGCATCTATAAACACTTTGGAAATTGGACCACATTCCTCCAAGCGTTGACAGAGCGAAGGTCCGAGCACACGTTTTTCCTGGATTTTTACTTTTTTCCCCGAAACAATTCGGGCTTTTTGCTACAAGTGGCCTACGAGTAGAATAGTGCCAGCAGCTATTTTTCAGCTTGATTTTTGAAGCTTTATTTTTGAAATGAGCTTATTTTTTCTCCTCATATTTCACCACTTCACCTCGGTTCTTTCTATTCATCACTTTTTTTTCCGCTTGACATTATATTCACGATGCACAGAAAACATGGCGACTGTGACAACTGTCTTATCTTTTATTCTATTTTTCCGAATCTCATCATTCACGAAAATGTCTGTTGTAACTCTATTGATTGTATTTGTCAATGTCTTTCTACGTGTTTATTTTCCTCTTTGCGATCGAACTCCTTACTCGAGACACCGAAATAGCAATTGTGTTTTGTCTTGGCAACCAATTGTGTTGTCATGGTAATCAATTGTGTTGTCATGGTAACCAATTGTGTTGCCATAGTAACCAATTGTGTTGCCATGGTAACCAATTGTGTTGCCATGGTAACCAATTGTGTTGCCATGGTAACCAATTGTGTTGTCAAAGTAACCAAAAATGTTGTTATATGTTGACGTCACGCAAACAATCCGCGAACAGAAAGTCTCGAGTGAAGACCAAGAGTACCGCTTGCACCACAATCGACTCATTTCGCACCTTCTTCGCTTTCAGGCGTCAAAAGGGTGGCTTGGCCACCGCCGAGAGAGGGCGAAGACCAAAACGGCGACACTGTCGAACCCCACCAAGTAAGACTAGCTCGCTGAGTGAGAAGCCGAGTTAAAACACCGGAGGTTCCTTCGGAAAGTGAAGGGTCGAGGGCTACCTCTGGGTTTAACGCTCGTTGGGACGGAGTTTTTTTTTCCGAACGGTCCCTGTCGATGCATGCCTTTTGCCTAATGTCCTTTTGCGGAAAATGCATGAGCTTGAGAAGGATGATTAGTTTTGGGGAAATTTGGCGTTTGTTATTTTTGCGTGTGGCGATTTTTGAAAGCCTGACAGTATTCTTTTTGACGCAACGGCGAGAACTTTCAAAATTCCCCTTTCTGGTCGCTCACTTTACCGAGAAAATTTTCCGTGGAAATTGCTGTCCGAATAAACGCGCATTCGCAAACCAATGAGACGATTGCGGTGGTTCGTTTCGAGATGGAGTTGTCCGCCTGAAGGTTGAATGGAAAAAGGCGACCAAACAATAAAGAGGCTAAAACAGCAATTAATTGGGAGGAAAACAAAAAAAGAAATAGATAAGAATGGATCGCGCGCATACAAAAACATGAAGCTAGAAGATGATAAGCCGGAGCTGAACTGTTACCTGCAATGTCTCATCCAATTTATACAAGCCAACCAGTGGTTGATGATTTGGTTACTGAAGAAGTTCGTGAAACATATGGAAAAAAGGAAACCCAAAATCACCTGCAAGAAGCTCTTGAATTTCTTTTTTGAATGCATTGTTTTGCCTGCTTAAAATTCAAACGCACCACGCGAATGAATCACTAAATAAAGAGTTAACGAGAAAGAGAGGATTTTCAAAGGTGGCCTTTGCGTATTTTTGAGTGATACTCACTCGCAATATTGTATTTCCCGAAGGCTAAAATGTAGTTTTTTGGATGTAGGGCGGGCCGCAGAATCCCCCCCATTCCGCCGCCGCCACTGGTCCGCAGAACCACCGCGCCCCATTGCAACCACTAAGCCTTAACAATCAACACCACCAGCAACTGCAACAACATCAGTCTCAGCCGCCCTACTCACCTAACAATCCCCAATCAGGGCAGCCTTTGCCCCACCACGGTCCTCACTCCCCCTACCAAGGACACCAACCTTCCCACCAAGGACCTCACTTCCCTAGTCAAGGGCACCAAAACCCCCACTCCCCGCACCAGGGGAACCATAACCCCCACTCCCATCTCCAAGGGAACCATTCTCCCTACCAAGGGCAGAACTTCCCCACTTATCAAGTGCCCCAACCCCACCAAGGGCCCCATTCGCCTAATTACCAAGGGCCAAGACCCACCCAATCTCCAATATTCAATCAGAGCCCGGCTGGCTTCAGTCCAACAGTTCAGACCAAGCCTTGGGCTCCAGTCCAATCGCCTGTAACCACCGGCGGACCTCCGAATTTCAGGCACGTCCAACCACCTCAAGGCCAAAACCAGACCTACCAATATCAACCTCAACAACAAGAGTCCCAATCCCATACTCAATACCACGTGCAACAAACTAACCAATACCAACCCGCTTTGCAAGAATACTCACAACAGCACCACACTCAACAACAAACTGTCACCAAGCAATACCACACTCAATACCAAATTGAACAACAATCTCAACAATACCAACCGCACCAAGTGCAAGAGTATCAAGTTCGCGAACAGTACCAACAATCGCAACAACCCCAATACCAAACTAATCAGCAATATCAACCTGAACCGCAACGTCAGCCCTATCATCCGGGTCCTCAACAATACCAATCTGCTCCACAGCAATCGGGTCCTCAGCAATACCAATCCAGTCCTCAACAACCATCTCCTCAACAGTACCAACAACCCAGCCCTCAACAATACCAATCCGGTCCCCAACAGCCAGCACCTCAACAGTACCAGCCTGGTCCCCAACAATACCAACCAGGTCCACAGCAATACCAATCCGGCCCACAATATCAATCAGGCCCTCAACAGAACCAAACTAACAATCAACAACGTCAACCTGGTCCTCAACAATTCCATACTCCTAACCAATACCAGGCCCAATCTGAACAATACCAAACCTCCCAGCCGGCTACCCCTCACGTAAGTTTCGTAATCGCGTGCTGTGCTTAACATGAATTCTGTTTGTTGTGTTGTCCATAAATAGTGAACGCCCGCCATAAGCATGGAACGATGGCCCATATACATAATTTCTTTATGCATAGTTATTTTAAGATAGCGACAATGAAATATGATTTTTTGCATGGTTTCTTCTTCTCTTTAGTAGGGGTTTCCTTTGAGGAAATTCGTCGAAATGTTATCCTTGAATTTATCATTATAAAGAATGCCGTCACGTTAATAGGTAGCGCCACAATACCAGAATCAACATCAACATCAGCAAAACTACCAACCCACCCAGCAGCAACCACGGCAGACTCAACAACCACCAAGCACAATCGCCCTTAGGCCAGAGGCTCCGGTGAGTCAAACTCCAGCACCCGTCTACGCAGCTCAACCAGCCACGGCTAGCTTTAAAGGTATGCTGATTCCGAATCTAATTGAATTTTTGCAGTAATTTTTCTCCTAATGTACAAAATCCATTCAATAATAATGATAATCGCACTCAATGGTTAACAAAGATGTTGGAAATTAATAAATTAGAACTACAATCTGGAACGAATTAAGTGGAAACCTGTTATTGGATTTTTGTAGGTGGCAAGAATCTGCGGGGAGACCTCAAATGGCCTCCCCCGACGGTGAAGGAGCGCATGGACGCCGAAAACCGTGCCCGCATGGACCTAGCCCGGGGACCTGCATGTCGCCCCTTAAAAGTCCACAAGGACTATAGCGACTTCTACGCTGCCCACGCCCTCAATAACACTTACCCCGGCTACAAAGCACCCCCAGGCACACAATTCTACGACCATGCTATAACGCAATGAAGGGCGCTCCAACTAGCTAGATCCATCGAATCGTGCAAGACATTGCAGAAAATTTAACCAAATAAAAACCCGAAAAAAAAACACCAAAATAAGTCAAATAAAATCTGCAATGTCTTGCAAGAACTAGGTTTGTCTGCAACAACCTTTCCTAGTAGCGTAGATTACTCTAGGCCAGTAGTATTCGGCGAACACAGCAACACCACGACACTGTATGGTATTAGGTAATTTGGTAACATTATAAACGAATAATGAAGAGAATAGTAACTGGCCTAGACGAGGAAAACAAATTTATTTTAAAATAATTAAAGATTAGATGTTACGGTGCTGGTTTTGTGATAACGAACGGCCTCAAACTAACCAAGCTACGATTTGCCACGATTTTGCGGAAAAATTGAGAATCCAAAACTAAAAGTTCCCTCCGGAAGCCGCAGTTCCGGAGCGAATGCGTGTGAGATGTACATATTTTTAAGCCATTTACCGGAAACCATGTTTCCCTGCAAGTTTTGTGATGCTCGAAGAGAACAAACTGATACGAAGTATACGTCAAATGAATTGAGGCGCACGACTTGAAGCCGCTTTTTGCACCGAGCGAATCGACAGCTTTTGCTATGTATTGTATTTATTGCGATTTTTACTTGTACATGCCTATTGCAAAATAAAAGTTTAAAACCAGGAGACGATTTTTCATTTCTGCGTCGAGGGTCCATCATTGCTTGTCGCGTCCAGTCCTCCGATATCACCTCGAGATTTTTTAAAAACATCATAAAGGGAGACCATGACTTAAAAAAACGCATGTCTTAACTTTATTCTGGAACACTTGTCAAACTGAATGACACCAGATTCTGTCACCATGCCATGCGTATCAAGTTAGAAAATACCAATGCTTTTTCATAGCCTCCCTTTACGTAATAATATTGTATCTGTTTGAAATTAATAAAAATACTGATTTATATAGCAAAATTAGAATATAATAATTCCGTCTTGGAAATTCTTAATAACTTCGTTAAAATAAAGGTAAATTATTAGGATTCGTTCGTGATATTGCATATTTCAAAGGACCCTCCCTAGTAGCACATTAGAACAATGGTGTTAAATGTGCTTGGAAAGCCTGACCGAGTTACCGGTAGCGCATCGTCATAAATGATTTCAAATCTCCCTCCAGATTCATTCGGTAACGACGCAACCTGCGCGCGCACTGGTCGATAAACAAGTGACGCTACGCAAATGACAACTCTCAACGGTAAAGTAGCGAACGTTCTCCATATTGGCGAAGCTACCGCTTTGACTGTAGGTAACTATTTTATCCGTGGCAGTTTTTCGAGAGTTTTTCCCGATTTTTCGCAATTCCACCCTCCGAATCGGTCGAAAACATGAAGACCTACAGCAGGAAGAAGTCGGACGAGGGTCCCGAGGTCATAATCGACCTAGACGAGCTGTGCAGACTTTGCATGAACAAAGAGGACGAACTGGTGCCCATATTCAACAACGACGACGCTGTGCCTCTGACGCTCAGGATAATGGCGTGCGTTGCTTTGGAGGTAAGGATAAGGAAGCTACCTATTTTGTTAGAGTGGCTGTTTTCGAGTAAACACGGATTCGAACTGCGGTAATGGAGGAAACATCGCTTTGATTCATTGTATACTTTACCATTTATAATGTAGATCTAGTGGCGGGTTTCCTTAACGACTCGACGCTGACGTAGGATTTATTTCCAATACGAAACAGGCGCTGGGAATAATGTAGGTTTCATGCACGTCTAGATTCGTTACAACCTATTATTCCAGTCTAAATGGATAAAACAGAGTAAATACAAAGTTTTTCCTCGTGTATGCTTAATATAGGAATGTGAAAATCCTATTTTTTAACCGTTGACCTTGAATAGAAATTTTAGAAGTACGCTTGATGAGGACTTTCGACATTAAATTGCTGATGATGTATTTAAATTCTGTTGGAAGTTTCAACTCTATACGAGCTATTCCCAAATTTAAACATTCAAGGTCAACGGTTAAAAAATGGGATTTTCGCACTCCCATATTAAGCATACACGAGGAAAAACTTTTTATTTACTCTCCATAAAAATTGTTGTTTGGCAAAAAATTACAGTACCATTACAAAATTATAGTAGATATATCATTTATTGTAGTAGATATATCTATATCTACTCTAAGATTAAAACAACTGATATTCAATGTACCTATAAGGTGCGCGGAAATGAAGGAAACATTAATTTAATCAGAGAGAAAAGGTGCATTATTTTTCAATTTAGACCAGTGATTCTTATAACAAAAAGATTATAACCTTTTTGGGGTCAAGCAGCACTTTTGATCGTAGGAAAAATTAGCGGAGCACCAAAATCAAAGAGTCAAAAAATGAACAAGAATCAAACTGATAATTATATGGACAAAACAGTTTGACATCATCCGGCAAAGTGTTGTACACCTTCTGAGCTAGGTGGCTAACTAGTTGCTTGGAAGCTATAGTTATGAATGACGTCACATCTGAGGGAGACCTAAATATGTAATTTTCAGTACAAAAAAGATGCAGATATAGCGCTATAACTATAACCACCAGTGAATATTCCTTCGCGAAAAATCTACTAATGATTTCAATCAAACACCAACAGATGGAAAAATGATAGCCGTTGCCTGTCGGCAGCCTTTCAATTGTTCTCATTGGCCTCCAAATTGTGGCGTATTTGGTGGGAGAAGAAAAATAGTCTCGCTTTCTAGCTTGTTGAGAGGACAGAAATTGTGCACAATCTACTTATTTTTCTCCAAATTTGCCCGAGCTCTGCTACGCGAGATAAATCCCCCTGAATCTAAATGTAAAATTTGAAATGCAGTTGAAAGAAAATAAGAATACATGTTTTTAACAGGATGAGAATACAAAATTTTAAACAATTCGTATTTCTACAATTATGAGTAACCTAGACGATTGTGAATGGGATGAGAATACGGCCCCAAAACTATTCATACAGCCTACGTTTAATAGTATTCCGTAAATTTCACCGCTTCAGAACAAAAGAGCAAGGAACTGTAGATGTTAATGTACTACGCCCACGATAACCAGTGGGTTTTAAAACTCAATGGCGATAACGAACAGCCACTGGTTTCATTTCAGAACAGGGTGGGGACCTAGGCGTGCACTTAGCACAAAAGGTATATAATCTTTCATGGTGAATTTACAAGTGCATTTAATTTCCAGGTGTTCGAAGGTGATGGCCTTCCCGACAAAATCTGCCATCCATGTCACTATCAGTTGGACAAGTCGTACACCTTCCGCAAGAAATGCGAAAATTCCGACTTGAAGCTCCGCCAGCATCTGAAGGAAATCCGTGAGAAGTGTGGTAAGGGTGACATGGTGGATTTGAGTGGAGAACTGGAAGAAGCAGGGGAAGAGATAGGCAATGAAGAAGGGAATACAGAATCGCCCAATACCGAAAATGCCACTGAGCCTAGTACAGAACAAGACCTTGTTGGAGTTGCACAAGTGACTTACATCCAACAGGATCCTGAACCGGAGGACGACCCAGAGAACATAACGCTTCCGACTGAGGCTGAAGATGTTAATAAGGAAGCTTGCACTTTGGACTCCCTACCGTCACTGAAAAAGGAAACGATTGACGTAGATCAGGAGATGGAAACGGAAGATGGGGTGTTCGTTGTGCAGGACAATGAAGAAGGGACTGGGGATGAAGAAAACCAGCTGGAGGACCAAGCGTTGGATGCAATCGCCGAGGCTGTTAAATCAACTCTATCGCAGCATCCCGGACTGAATTTATCTGGGGAATTGCAGATGAAAGTGGACCAACAACCTGGGAAGCCCACTCAGGTGCAAGTGACCACCAGCGATGGTTCAGTTATTATAATGGAGCTTATGACGGAGGACGAGCC
Organism: Hydrochus callosus; assembly: GCA_033557855.1. Taxonomy (NCBI): domain Eukaryota; kingdom Metazoa; phylum Arthropoda; class Insecta; order Coleoptera; family Hydrochidae; genus Hydrochus; species Hydrochus callosus. The sequence goes on along the minus strand of JAUIMY010000145.1, from coordinate 6,373 downwards.
CGAAGTCACAGACATCTCGTCTATTAACTTACAAGAAGTGAACGATGATGGGGAATTAAAGATTTTCAAATGTCCGGATTGTCCGAAGTCCTTCGCTCGCCGGATCCAGCTGCGCCGCCATGCGTCCGTGCACATGCAACAAAGAGGCTTCAGTTGCGGCATTTGCGAGAAGTGGTTCCCGACCCGTTCGGCCATGATCCGTCACGAACGCATCCACACAGGCGAGCGCCCGTTCCAGTGCGAGGTGTGCCAGAAGAGCTTCGCACAGAAGGAAATCTTGTACAGGCACTTGATGACGCACACTGGGAGGAAGCCGTACAATTGCCCGCACTGCCCGAAAGGCTTCACCCAGAAGGAGCCGTTGCGGCTGCACTTGAGGACCCACATGACGCCAAACACGCAGATCCAGCTGCACTATTGCCTGCTTTGCCCGAAAGTGTTCTGCCACGCTTCCGGCTTGAGCAGGCATTTGGTGACCCATACCGGGAAAACTTTCAAGTGCCGGGACTGCGACAAATCCTTCACGGACAAGTCCTCTTTGAAACGGCACCATAGACAGACCATGCATCAGCCTTGAATGAGTTTTATTCTATGATGAAATGAAATAACTCTTTATGTAACGATTTTTATTAGATCTAAATATATTTTATCGCTAAGTCCAAACGTCTTTTTTTCGGTCCATATGCGCTATTCAAGTCTTCTGGTGGTTTGAGGTTAGGTTACCTCAGTTGTCGCATTGTTTTTGTTTGCGCGCCACTTTACACTTAACCTTATTTTCCGCTGGGTGTTGTATGAACAGCTGATATAGCTCCAAGAGATTAGTTCAAGAGGCGGCGTCGTCATGCCTTGAATCGCGAATACTTTAGTCATAGCTTGTTTTAACAACGACTTGTCCGTTCCTTTCCATAATCTATTAAGTTTACTCTTATTGACAGCTCAGAAATAATTGTATTTTTTGAGGCCTTAAAGGTCTTTCTGGAATAGTGGGAGGGCCGACGAAAAGAACAACATCCAAATATACTTCATTATATTACTCCCTAAAGTACAATATTAAATCATAACTACTCTTGGAGAAGAATACGGAGGGCCGCGCCCCCCGAAATACAAATGGTTACAATCGGGACAAGTGTTAAAAGTGTATAAAATTACCAAATATATAATATATAAAAGTTCTCAAAACGTTATAAATTTTTCGCATTCGATAACTCGTTTCTTCAGCTCGAGGGGAAACGGAAAACAACTGTACACCATTTGCACCAAATAAATGCCTTAACCAAAAAAATAAAGGAAAAAACGTTTTAAAAATAAAGGGTTTTCTGGTAGTTTTAGGCTGTTCATCTAGTTCGTGCGGGACCTGGATCCGAAGGCTACTCGGTTGAATCGGTATTTACAAAAAAAAGGCGACCCGGCCAAACAGTTGGGTCGCCATTTGACCAAAAAAAAAGGTATGTACATCAGACTGGAGGGCGGGAGTCGGGAAAGGAAGCACCTGCTTTTCAAGCGACAAACTGACGAATAAAATGGCACTAAATTAGGAAAAAGGACTTCAACCGATTTCGAGTGGCGGAAGAGAAGAATTGGAATGCCTTCAGCCTAACAGTGCACGTGAATTTCACTCTCTCCAAAGATATCACAACTTTTCTAAACTCGAAGCGAATGTTGTTCTCAGAAGCAGCGTGATTACGATCCAACAAAAATATTCACTGAAGGGGTCTATGGATGGAACAGAACATGAACGAAAAAATTTTAAACGTACTCTAAGTAAGGTCACTTCCAAAGGCCATCAAGCTCCTATCTTACAGCGAAACATCTGCGAAATAATACTTGTAGCGATTACTTTTTTGTGTGGGGGCGGGGGGAGGGGAAACGAAAGTTGCTTTTTAAACTCGATTGAGCATTTACCCAGATGGAATTTTCACTGGGACTGAGTACTTAGGTTTGATGACCGTCGGTGCTGTTTACATGTTTTCGAATTGGTCGACGCGGCGCTTGGTGTTACCCTTGCGGATTTCTCGCAGAGTCTTGTACTTGTCTCTTCCTTGGCGGACGTTCTCTCGGTGGATCTTGTCCATGGCCGTTTCTTTCGTGTCGTCTCTGGATTGAGCTAGATCGTCTTTAAGAGCCTGGAATGGAGAAAGGAAAAGTGTTCGAGAAAACGCAGCGACTTCCAATTGCAATCTTGCGACCCCCATCGTCGAGAAAAATCCATTAGGAATTGAAAATGGTCAATCTGATTTCTATAAACCCCTCAGTTTTACTTATTTTGCAGCAAATTGCAGTCTTTCAGAACGTCAATTACACATGTAAAGTTTAAAGTTGATCTCAAAAGTGGAAATACTCAAGTGATATACACTAGGCACAAAAATTAAAGGATAATAAAAAAACTCCAAATTTTTAGGTGTTTTTCAAATGGCTGTAAATTTGCGAAAAATGACTATAGAGCAATTGGAAAAAAAGCAAACTGAAGCTTGAAGTTTCTAGTTTCAGGATCTGAAAGGCAAACATTTTTATCGTTGACCTCTTTTAAGAAATGATAAGAAATCTAGAGCAAAAAAAAATAAAATTTTTGTTTTCCTTTCAAAAGGTCCACGGACTGCAATATTTTTTTTTAGTAATCCCATTAGTCAAAAAAAAATTATTGCAGTCCGTGGACCTATTTGAAAGGGAAACAAAAATTTTAAATTTTTTTTTTCCGCTACATTTCTTATGATTTCTTAAAAGTGGTCAAAGACAAAAATGTTTGCCTTTCAGATCCTGAAACTAGAAACTTCAAGCTTCAGTTAGCTTTTTTTTCAATTGCTCTTTAGTCATTTTTCGCAAAGTTACAGCCATTAGAAAAACACCTAAAAATTTGGAGTTTTTTTATTATCCTTTAATTTTTGTGCCTAGTGTATGTGGTAGCGTTTATATGGATTTGACTAGTTGGAATAATAGTATTGCTTCTTCTGTGACATTTGGGGTGCGTTTTGATTTTACACTTTCCATTCTTCATTTTGTAAAATGCAAAGTGAAAGTGACAGAAATACTCAAAGCGTAAGATTTTGGTTTAAACTACAGTTTAAAGTTTATCTTAACTTTTACGTAAGTGGGCACTGTGCAACCGGTGCTTTGTGTTAGTATAAGTCTATACCTAGCATAAATTACGGCTAGGAATTGAAATGTCGACCCATTTCAGTCTAGTGTGTATAAACAAAATGTAAGGACAATAATAAAAATTGGCCACATTAGTGCATAAGATTCACTAACTTAGTCCGGGCTCCATGCTCACTTTGTTGCGATTTAACTTCACAAATAGGTTATTTGCAACATTAACAATTGTTTAAAACATAAGAGCAATGTTTAAACAACATTCTATCAACTTCCACATCCTTAAGGTGATATTTGGCGACATTCTGCATAGTAAAATGTGCCCATCCAATGTGTATAGCATCATATGCGCTAATAGGATAATAAAGGTGTGTAACTTAAAAACAAGAGCTAAGAAACAATTTCAAGCATCATATTCGTTCTCAGCGACCTCAAATTACTAGCAATCAACATGTTTCAACTCCGTAACATTTTCACTGTTGAACAGTGAAATCAGTTCAGAGGGTTGATGACACTTACTATCAATACTAAGTTAACTCCTTTCAGTAGACCACTCACCTGTAATTGGTCTTGCAAGCGTTCATTCCTTTCAGCAAGAGTCTTCCTATCCATTATCGGATCGACGATGCTCTCATCGACCACCAACTCTTTGCTGACATCACCGTTGGGCAAATCGTCGTCCTCATCGTGAGCATTCTCCTCCAAATGTCCCTTGGTGGCGTTCTCGATTTGCTTCTGTTTCAGCTCCTCCTCCTTACGACGAGCAGCCTCAACCTCTTCTTGCAAGCGGCGCGTCTCGCTGTCTTTCGCCTCCACTTCTTCCTGGATACGCAGCACCTCCGCTTGTTTGGCTTGAATTTCGTCCTCGAGTTTTTGGCGTTCAGCGGCCTCCATATTCTTGGACTCCTCCAAACGTTCCATCATAAGCTGCAGCTCGTTCTGGCGCTTCTCCAGCTCCTCTTTGGCCGCTTGCAGCTGCTTGAGTTGCTCCTCGAGTCTGCGGATCATGTCCTGAGCTTCCTGCAGATTCTGATGACTGCGCTCCATCTCCTCCTGCATCTGCTTTATTCTGTCTTCGTACTCCTGCTGTTTCTTCTCCGCCTTTTCTCGAGCGGCAATCTCGAGTTGGAGCTTTTCTCTGAATAAATGAAACGAATTTTGGCATAGTTTCGCGAATATTCCGTTTTCAGTTATTTCCAATGATGAATTTGTTAATTTTCAGTTTAAGTTTATATTAACAAAAATTGTTGATGGAAAAGTACCTTTGCTGCTGCTTAGCAATTTTCTCTTCACGAGCCTGAGCTTTCATCTGCTGAACGTCGATGGTGTCAGGTTTGCGACGCCTCATGTACAGCTCATGATTGCCCATGCAGAGGGCCAAGATGCGCTTGTTGATGCGCACACGCTGCACGAAGAACACAAAATCTGGTGCTTTTTTATCGATGGGCTTGATGATGAACTTGCGGTCGTTGAAGGAGATGTTTCGGATCTCGGACCATGGGAAGCCGATCTTCGGTGTCAGCCTATAATTTTCAATTGGCACTCATTTAATTCGTATAGTATGAATTGATCGCAAAAAAATATTATATCGCATCGTTAACTCAATTCGCAATTCTACTCAAATCTTACTGGGATTTGTTCAATCAAATGACGATTAAATCGCTATTTAATTTTTTACAGTTGATAACTGTGAACGTTAACGATGATTAAAAACAAACTTACTTGTCTTCTTTCTCGTAAATGTTCAATCCGAGCGAGTCGACGCCCAAGAAGAGTTCTGAGCCCTTCTTGTTGCGGATATCGAAGTAGTTCACCCCGTACATTTCCAAATCCTGAGCAATCTTTAGATACTCCATCATGGCGTCTTCCCTAAGCATGCCCCGATGCTCGTGCCACCAGTTCATAATGCTCAATTCCCACTCGTCTTTGGACATTTTGTGTTGATCCAAAACTCTGTAAAAATCAAATTATTGCATGAATATAATACTATAATATGTAATTGGGCTTTTATGATGTTAATATCTCACCAGGGAATGTTCTTGCAATGAACCTTTTAATTAGTTTTTTTTTGGATATGCAAAGGATTTTGGCTTGAGAATTTAAGCTAAGTACTTTTACTGCAACTTTTATATAAACGTTGGAATTTAAATGTTGTTATTTTTATATGAAAAATAACTGTAGATGAGAATGAAGTTATGATTTATAATAGGAAATGAACTACAAGAGATATTTTATTATACAGGGTGAGTCATTAGTGTGAATATCATGGAATATGATGGATCGTTATTGGGACTTTATTGAACAATTAATCAGTTTGAAATTAACGCATAACGAGTTAAAATGTAGTTTCGTTGAAACAGTATGGTTTTCTAGCTCAAGTGATGGTAGATCTCTTACCAGATTGGAGAGATTTAACGCATTGAGGGTTTTAACCAAGATGTAGCTAAATTAAGTACCATATTCCTTGTGACAAATGAATAATGAAGACTATCACTAATTTCTATTTTTCTTCATTATTTCAAATGGAAATTAATTATTATATTGAAAATTGTATGAAATATACACACACACACACACAGTTGAAAGAAAAATCTAATAATGAATGTTAATGTGTACATTTAAAACCAGATTCTTCAATTGCTCAAAACCGATGAATGCGGATGAATGTATTTATGAGCAATGAATTTCACCATGGAATAAATTAGTCAAACAGTATTTTTCTGGTATTCGTAATGGTAACTATATACAATCGAAAAAGATTGACTGCGAATATGGTACTAAGAAATTACCCCATATAAACGAGTTTGAGTAGAAAATAGATAGATGGCGAAAAGGTCACATTTCGGACGCCCTGTATAAAATTTCACATGGTCAAGAAGTGCTACACTTCGACATCCACTACATTACTCTCAAAATATTTTTCCCATGCCCTCATATTAAGGCATTATTTGAGTGTCCATTTAAGAAATGTTCCTGTATGAGAATATCAAAGCTTAGTGAAACTGCAAACTAGAGTGGAATAGTATGAAAAGAAAAACTTAGTGCTAGACAAGGTACCTTTGTGGGAGCAGTCTATCGTTGGCTAGGAATCCGGCACTGTGTATCGCCTTATTGTGGTCGCCATGACGAGCCTGGACGGCATAGGAAGCCAGGAGGACGGAGGTCTCCGGAGGACAGTAAATCTCGTCCGTCAAGATGCCATTCTTGACTTGGAGATAGAACAGCCGAAGAGTGATGTCCTGGATGATTTCTTCGGAGACATCCTCGGGGTAGAATTTGGCACGGA
>JAUIMY010000144.1:0-64915 GCA_033557855.1 Hydrochus callosus | reverse complement strand
AATAACTAGTTAAAGTATAGAATAGTCAACTATTCTATACTTTAACGGCCACAGACCGGTATTTCATGGAATAACTAGTTATTCCATGAAATAACGGATTATACACTTTAACGGTAACATATATACCACGTAAAAGATAATTGTATATAAAATGTTTTATAAATACGTTATTTAAACGTTATGTGTAAATGTATATAACCCGTAGAAGAAAAACGTCTATTAAATGTATTACATATACGTTTAATATTGCGTTGAAACCGCGGTCATTTGTCTAATATATTATACGTATTTTATTAACGTATGTTCAACGCAAGGTTAATATTAGATTTAAACGTTTATTAAACGACTCAGTGTTTCCTGAGTACATATTTAGTTATTTTTGCGTTTGTATGTAAATTATTGGGAAGATTCCCGATTTGATGCCTATACTCTTCTCTTTCTGATTTCACTCTGCTCCGCTTTTTTTCTTTTTCCCTCTTCCATTTTATGCCGCAACCGAATTTTTCTCTTTTCCCAAATAATATCTTTAGATGAGCGTCTACACTCCTTTTCGTTAGTATTACCACAGACCTGTGGTTCTAGTCATTCGGTTATCGAGTTGAGTCAGTAATTGTTGGAGTGATTGAGTAGTTGCTCGCGGATAGATTCGGTAATTAATTAATTACTGCCTCACAGTTAGAATTGAGTGCAAGTTAATTTTTACGAGCGTAAATCTCGGTAACCACAAACCACAAAGTGAACTGTTTAGTGCCCTAAACCCAGAAATAAATAAAACGTTACAATATGATAGATTTGACAGTTCATTAAAGTAATAAATGCCAATTTATGTCAGGTTTAAATTGAATTCACTTTTATGCAATTGGCCCATAGCGTCTTAAAATAGTTAGTATATTGAATACACCGAGCTTTCTTACTGTCTTAAAACGGATAGTATATTGAATGCATCAAACTTTATTACTGTCTGCAAATGGTTCAAATATCGACTGAGCTGAGCTTACTCAGTGCTTTTAAACGGTTAGTACATATATTGGAAACGTCGAGCTTTCTTACTGCCTCAAAACAATTAGGATATTGGATGTAGGTATATTATAAGGTTTTACGTTGATCCATTTTCAATAAATGTTAGTTGATTTGTCATCAATTTGACAGCAAAATGGACTTTATTTTGAATAAAAAAACTGTTTAGTAAAGAAAATAAAATATGCAGCGAAAAATTTGACATCTCGTTGATGTGGTTTGACCACTTTTAACAATATTTGTTTAATATACACCTGAGATGTCACATAATCTAAGATAAACATCAAAACTAGCGTCAAAAATAAACGCCAACTTTTAAATTGAACACTCGATACTATAAAAGCATAAGGCAACAAGTGATCGAGTAGGTAGAATAAAATTATAAATAGTAAACTGAAATAATTGTTTAGAAAATATTGAGTGTACTTGTGTGTAAGCTGAATATCAGAAATATGACATCGATCGCTCTCAATCCATTATTAATAATAATTAATAATTAACAAATAATTGGAATCGCGCTCTCTAACGTGGAGAGGATGAACTCGTAGGAGTAATGGCACGAGAAATTCTATAATTGGTGTTGCGAAAGATTTTCTATACCTAGTTCCAAAAGTGAATTCTGTACGGTCAGTGTGGTGAGTGCTGCGCCATCTGATTACGAAACGCTGAACAAAACGTAGGCACAAAACAGGCTTCTATTCGTGATACGTAGGGAATCGTTTGGAAACCTGTAGCTTCATTTGGATGTCTGTATTACAATTTGAATTTAAACCAGAGTCAACTGAATATGAAATTTGCTTATGGAATGAAATGTTTTATAGTATTTTCTCGAACGTTTACTTGGGATTGTAGTATCTACTGTTTTCGTTTTTTTTTTTGGAAAAAGAGATGGGTTGGGGAAATAGTGATTTACTGTGTGAAATAAAAAGACTAATATACAGGGTGTTCTACCGTTCGGTATTAGCACAGATGTTCCATTTCTCTGTTATGTGGTATTAGTTGGATTACGGTAGGTAATTGCAGGAATGAAGCGGCACGGCATGAGACAGGAAATCTTAAAGTATAGAATAAGTTACTCTGAGTTATGGGGTTGTTATGGGGTTGTTAAAAGTGAAAGTTAGTGGTCCAAATAAATGTATATATTTATTATACTGTTCAATGAAAACACAGTCACAACATCTCGATCGTCCCAGCAGGCGTCTGTCCTCTCGGGCGTCGAAACAATTGCTGTACACCAAATAGTAAAATTGTCTAATGTAACATGGATTACGGCACACGCTAAAATAAAAACCGAAAGCAACGTAGGAAGGTGCTGGTAGCACGCTTATGAGTACTTTGTACGTATATAGTATAGTTAGTATACGTCGCCACGCCATTTATATTTATAATTAATATATATACGCGCACCAACATAACGCTCATATCAAAAACAACCCCCTCTATATATTATATATAAATTTTTATATACAAATTCATTTAAAAATTCCTAAATGTTAATTTTTTTCTCCCTTAAATTTATCAACCTAAAAATCTCTACAATAATTTTCTCCACTTTTTTCCCTCGATCTTGTCCATACCGAATTTTGATTTACACCAATATAAATATAAAAATACTCTTAAAATTTTTACACATATAAACTTCTTTCGGGTTGTTCCGGAGACAAGCGCAATGAAATTTTTAAAATTTTGAGCTATCTCGTTTTTTTTCACGATTTTGTACTAAATATACATTCTTATTCGTTTCTCTATCGACGCCTAATCCCTTAAAATTACAATGTGTGATTCGAAGCCTCTGCGGCCGTGGCGGATCAATTAGAGCGCCAGAGACTTATGCGCTACTCTCGACAACAAACCAACTGCTTTCGCTTCAATTTTTCACGAGAAGACGCGGAACCCGACCCGAGACCCGAAATTCCCCGAAAAAATCAACCCTAGCGGCGGCAATTTCCCGCGCTTTTCAATTTTTTTTTGTTTGAATTTTCACAGCACCTTCTCGTCAGGCGGGTGCCAGACCCTAGACCCTAAAACCGTTCGGGGGGTGGGTGCGAGTCCGCTTCTCAATTTTAAACCTGAACGTGTTTCGTGTGGAGTAGCCAAATGGTGGTAAACTTCATTTCGAGTATCCATGCAGCTTTGCAGGTGCATTTGCGGAAATTTAGACGAGCCGAAAATTTTTACAATGCGCAGTGGGTTGGTGCGTCGATTCGTCGACTAAACGAGCAATTGTTGTCGAGGAAGAACAAGGAAGACAAACAGTCGTCTGGCGGGATTTGAAGAAAGTAAACTTAATAGGGCGGGGCGGGGGGGCGCGTCCCGGCCTCTTGGATGTATTGCACGTGCGCGGGAAGCTGTCTTGGTGTGGCGGGAATTTTGAATTTCTTTGTGGCCGGTGGAAAAAAATGCTTCGCTCGAACGTGTTTGGGTGTGGTGCGTTTGCGGGGTGTATTTACAGTATTAAATACGTTGTGTATGTATAAGTCTTAAGCTATTGCGGGCTGTGGTTCGCGGAGCTTCCGTTTTGCGGGTCCAAGAGGGGTGCGGGGGACGGGCCCGCCCGCTTAATAACAAATAACAACAACAGCTAAACGTAACCTGATGTCTTTTCATTTAACATTATCTCGGAATTTAACTGAAACCATTGAATCTGTTTATGTTTATTTTTAATGCTACCTCTAATTCAAAGTTACTATGATACCACAAATAGTAAATAGTTTCGCCTGGGCTGGGTTTTGGGGGTTTTTGAGTTTTTTTCCCCCCCAGCCCGGCTCTACCATCTTAGCGTTAACAATATAATATTTATGAAATAACTTATGCTTATGATGTCGGGAGCCCCGTTTTGGTTGCGAACGCAGGGTAAGTACAGCGGAGGGTCGCAGGGCCCAGGGATATTTTGGTTGGGCGTTATGGCTATTTGGGGCCCTTTTTTTAGTTTTTTTTTGTAATTTCGTAAAAACAACTTTGAAGGCACTTTTTTGACGGACGAATTGGCCCAGAGTAATTTTGAAATGTGTGCGAAATTTCCGGGTTCCTGGATCGAAACGTTTGTTTGCTGTCGCGTTAATTTTTTTGTTTGGGTTGCCTTCATTTTTGCTATTGCTTCAGTTTTCAGTGTGGCTCTGTGTGACTATTTCAAAGTGAGAACCTCCCTGGGCGCTGCCTCCCTCCTGAACGGAAAGTTGCTTCGACTAACTTAGCGGACTGTTCTGAGCAGTGAGTTCTGCGTACGGAACTCGCTGGTTTTTTGGGACGGTAGAAGATACTTGACGCGTTCGAGCTTCCTGAGTGAGCGGCGCGGGGAACGCGTCAAGTTCGCTCGTGTCGCTGTCGTTGTAGAGCGCGATTTCTACCGTTTGTTTGGGTTGAAAGTATAGTCGGAAATCAAGTGGTTAAGTAATACTAGTTGGGGCTACGCTGCAACTTAACCCGGCTTCTTCAGCGAAGTGTTAAGTAACGCAAAGTGTTTAACCGATCGGTTGGAACGGAACGTTTAAGTGAACGGGGGGCGCCCGATTTTTTTTTACCAACAATTGTACATGTATACTACAACTCACACAAAATGCTATGTTATTACATATTGGACTAGATTAGTTTGATAATTAATTTTTAATAAATGGAAATGGTTAAAAATCGTCGGTATTTTTTTTTTCAGGTGAAGAACGATATACACTAGCAAATAATCGCGCTATAACGGTAGGAGATTTTTCGTCATAAGAAAATAGAATAAGGCAGATTTTGGTTATACACACTCATATCATTTTTGCTTCGAATTTTTCTTCTTCTTTTCTTTTTAATTTAAGGCGCAGAGGTGCTTAAAAATAAGCTTGTACTTTTTTCGTGATATCTTTTTTTCATGCGATTTTGAACCGGTGACCTAAACGTTTATATCCGAACAGTGTATTCCTTTTAGTCCTTTAAACCTGTAAACCATAGATATCCTGCAACACAAGAACCTCGGCGCAAGGCGGCCCTCCCAGGACGTCTCTTCACATCACTGTGACTCTTGTTTGATAATGAAATTACAAAAATTCGAAACTTAGAATGAATGTTCCCATAAGTGTCATTCTGTGCTCGAAAGTGAATTCAGCAACTTGAATGACCTTGATGACGTCAATGCTTCGTCCACAAGGATCTCAAGAAAAAAATGACGACCGTTTGGGAATATTCATATAATTAAATTAATGACATTTTGAAAAAATCGGAGACATCTAGGAATTAGAATGAAGGATTTTAGAAACGTTCTAAAATGTCTCCATTTAGCCCTTTAAAAGTTCCTAAAATGAGATGTGTTCCGTCAACAAAGAGAAAGGACCTTCCGCGTCACCAGGACGTTTGGTCGCCTCGGAGGGCCGGGTCGCCTCATTCTTGTCGAATGTGTGTGCATATGAAACCAAATAGTTCGCAACAAACGCAAAAGCACAAAAGAAAGTCTTCGAAAACGGCCAAAAGTCGTAATCAGATCAAACGCAAACTGGACTGAACATGCTTGATTGGAGGAGTCCTACCTATTCAGGGGGCTGAGGGGGCTGGGATCGAAGGGGGCTCGGGTGACTACGCTAGTTTTGAACCCAGAGACGGGGCTGCTTGGAGTGACCTCAAAAATACTTTTACAGTCTAATCCAGAAAGCAATTGTAGTACTCCGGGACCTGATCAGGTCTTTTCTGAATTCATCTGTTTCCAAGGTTTGTCTTCAACAATTCGAGCCGCCTAGGCGGCTCTGCGTGTGAATGTGGGGCTTACTTGAAGCGGACCGTCAGCGTCCGCTCGAAATTGTCAAGTTATCAGAATTCTGTCGTCATCGGTTTGAAATGCTGGGCGAATTGTCAAAACCAACAGCATTATATTTTTGAGGTCTTTTGTCGAGTTTTGGGGTGGACCGTGGTCGGCTGAAATCGAACAATTGCCACTGAGCTCTCCGAAACATTTTCGAGCCGATCAAGCAATTTTCCTCTTCCCCAGACCAAAGTCCACTGTCAAGTTATATCTGCAGGAGTTGTTTTCATTTCGTTTTCTGTACGAAAAAAATAGAAGCACTTTTTGAATTTTTTCCTCAAAGTCCCTGTTTTTGCCACGTCACGCGCCAGAGGTTCCCGGACCGCCCCGCCCCGCCCTTGAATCCTATTTTACATCTTTTTAAAAGTAAACACCGATTTCTTTTTAGTGCTCCTGACGCTACCGAGTTCTACAGCTATTGAATTGGATTAAAATCGATGAGAAAGCTTACACTTTATGTACAAATTGTCCTTTAAATATTTAATTACAACTCTGGGTTTTTGCGGCGGGCGGGCGGAGTTTCCGTATTTTGGGAACCGCTGGCTTATCGAGAGGTCGCGTCACGAACAATCCTCAAAACAACCCACTATAATCTATAATTTCGCTTTGATATCCTTAACTAGGCTTTAAATCTTATTTCTCTTCTTATCGAACGCACCTCGTAGGTGTACTTTGCTTCGTTTTCCTATGTGGAACTTCAAAAGTACGGTAATGCAAAACGTGTACCCTGCACCTTTTCTGCTTCAAATTGGGTTTAAACAAGTTCGAATTGAGAATAATCAATTTCAAATTAGTCAACAATTTCACGGGCTGCACGTTTCGAATTAATCAGTTCAACTTCCTTGAAAATATATAATTATAATTATATAATAATAATTATAATTATATTAATTTTATTATATAATTATACAAATTTTTTATATTATATTTAATATTCAATTCTAATTGGAACTACACCAAATTGTATTGTTTGTCCCCAATTTGAAATTGTTTAGTCCCAATTTGCAGTTGAAAAAGTATAGAGGTGCGGTTTCACGAAGGGTATCCCAAAGGTGCGCTTTCGCAAAGCGTACGCTAGAGATACATTTTCTGTCAATCGTATTTTGAAGGTACGCCCGTGCCAAGTACACCTCGGAAGTGCGTCCTCTTAAATCGAACCTTAGAGATCCCGAGATCGAAACAGAACGCCGAACCGAAGACTTTTAACACCCAAACCATCAATTTTGAAAGGGAACCGAACGGACGAAAATTCCCAAACTAAAGTCCAAAGCAAACGACACGAAACGGCAGTCTTATAATTTCGGCAGTTTCCAATATATCTTCTCAATTTTTCATCTCTTTAGGAACAGCTAAATCACAATTTTTCGCGTAGCCTCACTACGCTACGATTCACAAAACGAATCCCGGGACCTCTCTTACTTCAACTGACTCTCTGACCATTCGCTGCGCGCGGGGACATGAGGGAAGAGGGACTGAACACTTATTTACAGAAAATCGCGCGCGACACCGCCCGAACTCTCCATCCAAATTTACCTCTCTCTACTAGGCTCGCTTTCTTTCGTTTCGTTTCTTGGGCGAACTCGAACGAGAAACTAAACTCGAACGAGAAACTAGTCGACTCGAACGAAAAACTACTCAACTCGAACGAGAAACTAGTCAACTCGAACGAGAAATTGCGCAACTCGAACGAGAAACTAGTCAACTCGAACGAGAAAGTTTTGAACTCGAACGAGAAACTAGTCAGTTCGAACGAGAAACTAGTCAACTCGAACGAGAAACTAACCAACCCGAACGACAAACTACGCAACTTGGACGAATGGTTGACAAGCTGAGCTATGTTTGAGCCGACTCTCAACTAGATGGAATGCCGTCGAGCTCGCACGAGTTCGAGCGCGAGCGCTCGAACGCGAGTCGACTCGCGAGCCAATCGGGCGATGCGGGGGTGGCGCGTGGCTTCGATCAAACCCAAAAAAGCACTAAGTAAGTGCCGGTCATCGGTAAATTGTACCCACTTTCATGCAGAACGAAGGAGAGAACGAAAACAAAAGGAAAACGAGAACGGAATCGAAAATGAAACGTAAATAAATAATAATAATACAAATAAATTTATTGACTAGTTGCCACACTGTGATTCAGCGAGATCGTGTACAGTTTCTAGACTACAGTTGTGCTGGTGGAAAGTAAAAAATAAACAATAGAAAATAAAAACAACAGGACGAGTCCTTTACACGCAAAAATAAAATCGAGGTGTAGCCTTTTTTTCGACAAATCATTTCCTTGTATTTCATACTCGGAAGTGGTCGCGATTTGGGGACGCGCGCAAGCCGAGATGGGCGGCTTGCGCGCGTGGCGGAACCTCGCGGGCAGCTTGCGCAACTTGACGGGCGACATGCGCAAATTCGCGATCTCTATGCGCGAATTCGCGATCTATGCGCAAATTCGCGATCTATGCGCAAATTCGCGATCTATGCGCAAATTCGCGATCTATGCCCAAATTCTCGATCTATGCGCAAATTCGCGGTCTCTATGCGCATCTTTGCGAAATCTATGCGCATTTTCGTGCATTATATGCGCGCTTTCGAGATCTCCATGCGTGATGTTATGCGCAGTCGCATTGCGCAATCTTGCGGTCGCTATGCGCAACCTTGCGGTCGGTCTGCGCAACCCCGCCGGAGTCGATCGTCCGACGGGAGTGCGCAAACTCCCGGATCCGCAACAAAAACAAAAAAAAACAGTCGAAACGAACCGAGTTTCTTCAGACTAGTAATCGATATAAACTTTGGTCTTAGGATAGAACGCATAAATACTAAAAGAGAAAAGAAAGATAAATAACTATGTACAAGTCGCAAAAATTTTATGTACACCGAGACGAGTGAGTCCAATTTACAGTAGAACGCAGGCGCAACGGAAACGCATGCCCGAAAAACGAGGGGGGGGGAGGTGAATTGGTGCAGATTAACTTGCTGACTGCTGGCTGAAAGAAACTGATTTCATCCGGCAAAGATTTCAGGTAAAATTGTGGCGGACAAGCCGCTCGATTATTTTGTTTTTGTGTTTTTTTTTTGGAAAAAACTGATTGATTTAATTTCACTGTTCGCTGTGACGAACGTCGGCCTGAGGCTTTAACATTGTCCTTGCTCGAACACCAACGCCAGCACAGTTCGGCCATGAGGACACTAGTCTCCCATGGCAACCGAAGAAAGGGCGTTGGGGAATCGAGTCCTTCACCAGCCACCGATTCGTTGGTACCTTTAAGAGGAGCTCCGCGAGGACCTTAACAGTCCGTTGGGACCTCGAGAGTCCATGAGGACCTCAAGAGTCCTTGAAGACGTCGACAGTCCTTGATGAAGACCTCGACAGTCCTTGAAGACCTCGACAGTCCTTGAAGAACTCAACAGTCCCTGAAGACTCCGGACATCCATGAGGACCGCGGGCTCCCATGAAGGCTACGAGCGCCCATGAGGGCTACAGGCACCCATGGGGGCTTCGGGCGCCCCTCGCCATACGGGCAGCTACCTCACCAATAAGGGGGCATGTGGTGACCGTTTGGCAAGTGGCTTTCTTCGGCAACCGGTCACTCCAGCTGCTCCAGGAAGTTCGGAGACTTGAAGTACTCTGGCACTGGGTCGTCCAGCCTGGAGATGATCTTGTAGATTGACTTCTTCCAAGACTGCTCCGCGTCCCTGCCTTCCTGAATAGCTTTGAAGAACTCCCTGAGGGTCTGCTCCACGACAAACCTGAAGTTCGAGGGAACCTGCGGGAGAACACCGACCCTCAAACCTAACCACCACAACTCGACACGCTTGAATTCAACCAACTCTCGAGTGGCCACTTGGCCGATTTAAAGCCGAATTCGCAAAAACAGCGCTACATCGTACCAGGGTTCTATTGAGGAGCGACAGGACGAAAATAATCATCAAAACATCCATTCAAATGAAAGGCGTCAAAATGAAAACAAATCAAGATAAAGATAAAAGTGGAGGAATCGTGACGTTTCCGAGGAGGTACTGCGTTAAACAAAAAACATAAGCTTCGCAAGTTCCAATTAAAAACTGCAGGAAGAGAAACTCGCAGAATGTCTCGGTACAAGTCACGAACCTGAGGGCCCCATACCTCGATGTGATTGTTTCTGTTGTAATGCAAGTTCAGAACCCGGTACAGTTCCGAATCGCCTCCGACATGCAGGTCGTCGGCGTTCTTCACTCCTTCGGACACAGCCTGTCTTGCGTACTTTTCCATTTGGATGTAGTAGAATTCCCTGAAAGAAGAAAAAATTATAAGCCTAAAAAAATTAAGGTGGTTTTCCGATTTTACGATATTTCAGAATTTTTTTAAACTTGCACTAAATGCTAGTTCACCTTCTACCTACATCATACTAAAATTGCAAAGAGCCTAGCAACACCGTTTTCGAGATAATAATTCTCAAACTGGATCATTTTAACATTGCGCCTTATGGGAGAGGTCGTTTTAAAACGTTTTAGTTTATAGCGCCAATACCACATTCTAGATGACTAGCAACACCGTTATCGAAATATGATAGATAATAGCTCTTCATTTGTGGGAATTCTACTTAAAAAAAAAACTAATAATTGTCTAAAAAAATACGATCGCTAGCGTGATGACATGAATCTGGGAGACACGATTTTTGTTGCAAGGCGTGTCGACAATTTCAATTCGCCAAACTCCAGTTCCCTAAATTGTTGATTAAACTCCTGACGTATTGTGCGCGTACCGTCTATTAGCAGCTAGTTGATTGTGCGGGAGCGCAACAGTTCATTAAAGTAAATAATTTACTGGTTCTAATACCGTATTAATTATGTATGCCCAATTGCCCCATAATTGGTATTTGGATAAACTAACATGACACCGGGGCGTTTAGCCGATGCAAGGCTTTAAACGTTTGACCTGTGCCTTCGGCACTTCGTTTTCCGCTCGTGGGGACCGAATGACCTACGTTCCGGGCGTAGGATTAATGCGAGACCTTCGGAATTTATACACCTCTAGGTGATTTTCTACAGTAGTCACGTCAATTTGATTGGTGGAAACTATCAAAAGTATGTCTATCTCATAATAATTTTTTTGAAGCACAACACAGTGAAAGAAAGGAATTAATGGATTTCACATTGAGTAGGAAGAGCGAGTAGATGGGTGAGTAGGATAAGCGAGTAAGATGACCGAGTAGGACGTACAAGTAAGGCGAGCGAGTAGGATGAGCCAGTAAAGTACAAGTAAGACTAGCGAGAGGATAAGCGAGCAGGATGACCAACAAAAACGAAATGTTGGCAAGAGCAGCTGATAAGGTGATCACCGGCTCATGAGGTGGAAGGATACGCACAGGGGGCACCACGTGTAGCGAAAGGACTCCAACTCCAAAGCGGGAGACACCTCTTGGTCCCAACACCAGGCCAACTCCAGAGCTCAGCCCCTGTGAAGAACGGCACCGAAACGAGCGTGGCAGAAGTGGCGCGCCACTTCTCCAGCTGTCACACGTGGGGGCCTCCACTCCAACGTATATAGTTGCGGTCCGCATCGATACTCCAAGTGCCAATTACACCGTTTCCCATGTCGCCGGTTCGCGTCCGGATTTGCCGGAGTGCGCGGGCAGGCCTTTTGTAGGAAACCACGTGCACCGATGCTCAAGATATCGCCAACCCCTAATCGGCTCGGATGCCCTCTCCAACAGCGACATGCCAGGCGGCAATTGTTACGGGAAACGTGGGCACCATTAATTGGGGAGCGGAGTGCTTACAGAGCCTACGGTGTGGAGGATTCTTCAGGGGACCGCTCGCGCCTTGATTCAGCCGGGGTTGGATATGAAGAGCTGGGTGTTCTGCCGGCGTATGCTGGGCGAGGAAGGGAGTTGGGTTGGTTCTGACGGAGGTGGTTGGGTATTTAGACTTGGTGGGCGAGGGTGAGGACGACAGACGCTTTGGGAGTCAAGCCGGGATTGAAGTTACAGGGGTAGAAATGACCAGGTGAAAAGTGCACATTGGTTGGAGGTGAAGCGCAAGGTTAGGTTAAGCAAGGTTAGATTAGGTGAGAAGAAGAGTTACGGATTGCTTCTAACAAGGGAGTTAGGAAAACTAGGCCCATTAGAGGTGGGGGCGATGATAGAAGTAATTGATGATAGAAGAATTGATAATAGAAGCTCGAAGTAATTATAAGATAGCATGTCTAGAGAAAGAAGTGACCGAAGCACCGAATGGGGAAGAAACTGAGACGTGTTGGATGTCGCTCGAGGGATGGGGACGGGAGATGGGACTTCTGGCGAATGGGAGGATGTCAGATATGCGGTGGAAAGAGGCCGGGATAGAAAGTGAAGTAACTGTCCCTGTTGGTCGGGTCGGGTCGGGTCGTAGGAAATGCATTTATGAAATGGCAACAAAACTGAGCGGCCCATTGTTTCCGTTTCCGGGCCCGCCTCGCAGCCACATATTTGCAATTAAAGATTCGCATTGTGTTATCGGCAACAACGGAAGGCTGGAGGAGCCGCAGCCGCTGCAAAAAAAAATAATAGGACGACGGTCCTGGGGCGGAGGTGAAGATTTTTCAGCCGGTGCAGTCGAGCATAAATGCACTGGGGCCTGGATGTTGGCGGTCTTTCAGGAGTAAACAACTCTTGTTAAGCTAAACTCGTTGAATGGCCACTGTTTTTTTTTTAATTAACATTGACTAATTAGGGTTTATTTCGCTGGTGGGGCGGACCTGCTAACAAGAAGCCCGGCGACTTTTCACGGTGGGATTGTCGACGAAGAGGGAAATATTGTTGAAAAAGTGGAAGAAGCGAGTCCGTTTAAATTTTAAAGGCCCTCGGTGTCGCGCACAGGCGGCGACCGTTACGTTCCGATTGAACATCTGCCCCTATGCCACGGGCGCACCCATTACAACCATCATGCCGGTATTGTACAAACAGAGGACTTGCGCTTTCAATGTGGACGGGCTTTCGGCGAGGGTCAGGGCTGCACAAAATTCTTGGAGAACCGCGTCGATGGGGCAGACCCGTCTTGAGGATGCGGTTCCCACGGATAGCGGACACCCCTGGGTACCCAGTGCAGGTATCCCAATTTGAAAGGTCGCTCCTTAAGACGAGGAGGGACCGTCTTGTGGCGTGGCCGCAGGGGTTCCCCTTCATAATGGCAAGAAATCCGACTTGGGGAGGGCCGGTCACAAAGCAGCTGGGTGAGGTATTGTCAAGAGTTTAACGTCTTTTGCCTTTTAAGAAGGCACCAACCGTCTTCGGCACACTTTCGATATGGGAAACTTCCTTCCTGGGATCTTGGGCTTGGGAGGGAACGGGGTCTTTGTGTTTTGGCGAGGGGGCAACAAGCTAACGGAATCTCGGGGGAATTTACTTGGTGGGAAGGTATCTCATCTGTTCGGGCTGAGGAAAGTTTCTTCAAGGCTAGTCGGTTAAAATACAAGGTGTTTTCTGTAAGGTCCATAAGCGAGACATGCCTCCAAGGCTTATAGGAAAGACCTGTTACCGCTGCATGAGGTGTGACCGATCACCAACTGGTAGGTTACCCGAATGAGTCCTCTTAAGGCGAATGGGAAATAATTGAGGACGCTCCATTTTCACAACTAGATGGTTTCTCAAACACAGTCTCAGTCTACCTTCCCACTTGGACACCCTCTTTGGTCGGACCAGGCGAGTCAAATCAGTCCAATTTCCCAAGGACACTCCAATTCCACCGCGAAATTCGAAATACCCTGAAGGACTTTATTCAGGAAATTGGGCGCCGACCTCGCCCCGTCCCTTTCCTGCCACTTCTTCCCCCGCCCACCGTCTTATCTCATTAGCGGCTCTCCAATTAGCCCCAGCAATCAGCGCCTCCCATTCCCTCTTCCTTCTTCCCTTACACCGTTCCCTCCAATCCTCCCAATCGCCTATCGCTTTCCCTCTGCCACTCGCCTCGCCCAGTCCCCCGGCAATATACTAACTTTCAACCTAACCGGACCAAGTGGGTAGAACTCACCTACCGGTTAGGTTAAATGTTAGCTTGTTGTCGGGGGATATCCCCGGTGCGGTGGTAGATCTCCAGGGGGAAACCCCCAGGAGGAAAACAATGGGGAATCACGAGGGGGTCCGGGGAGGGGGGGGGGCGGAGGGGATCCCCAGGTGATCACGGAGGGGACCCCCAAGGTGATCACGGAGGGAACCCCCAGGGTGATCACGAAGGTGACCCAAGGGTGATCACGGAGGGAACCCCCAGGGTGATCACGGAGGGGAACCCCTGGGAGATAACGGGGGAGGGGAATTCCCGTGAGGAAATAACCCGTGGGGATCACTTCCAGAAGAAAGGGAGAAAGACCACCTGTTCCCTATTTGCAGGTATAGCGGGGAAAACTGAAATTTTCGCTTATGCCACACCACAGTTGTCACGCATCGATCCTAATACGGCTGGCCGCCGCGACACCTTCCTTATCCTTATCGCCGAAATCGCGGGGTTGGGTTGGGCGGGCGCCGCCTTCTAATCACTCCGAGCCAATTAGGCCGGCCCATTAATATAATAGCGGATCCGCAATTAACAGCAATCTTCCCCCGCATTATTCCTGGCATGGGGCCACGATGCACCGGGGTGTGCAGCTCGTGCCGCTGCCTGGGAGGAAAAGAGGCCTGCAGCGAGAGCGCGAGCCGGGATTTTGTCCTACCGCTCAATTAAAAATAACTTAATTAAGGTCTTGAGACTAATTAGTGAGGTTGGCGTTTTTCCTTTAGCCGGCGTCCTCGTCGGGCGGGCGCGCGAGCCCTCCCGGGCTCTCGCTCCTCCTCATTAGCTTTTGACGCGAAATTAGTCATTAGGCGACTAAAATGTGTACATTAATTTCTCCTAATAGAGGCGGAGCGAGTTTTTTTTTTTGAAAAATATTTATCTTTGTGAGAAAACCGCAGCCCCAGGGGAGGCAGGGAAATTTTTTCGCAGCCCTTATTTAACGCGCGGGACGCAGCCCGTCCAGCTCGAGCGGCTAAAAGGCTACAAACTGGTGGGTATTGAGGCTCGTGCAGCTCCTTATCTAATCAAAAGGGTGTTCTAATCGCGGGAGGAACAACTGTTCAAACAGCCTTGTCGAAGAATCGAGATCCAGTGATTTAATTTCGATTTGTCAAGCGTTTCAAAATACAACAAGAATTAACAACATGCAAACTCCCAGTACATCGGTTTGCAAGGTGTTCAAGTTTTGGAGACTCGACCTGATATTTCGTGTGTATATTTCCTAAACTCGAGTTGATATTTCGCGTGTCCACATGTTCCGTAAACTCCACACTAATCAACCACCGTCGTAGCAAAGGATCTATTTTTTAGTCAGCCTCTGTAATCTAAGAGGGATCCCAAGAGGAAAGCCAAGGGATCACCATGAGGGACATTGTGACTGATGGTCTGTCCGCACACCAAAGGTATCCTCGCCCCTGCTGCTCTCTTGCCCGGAGCCCACATGCACAATGTCCTAACAAAGCTTTCCCGTTTCATTTGCTAGTTGCCATGTATCCGTTCGTTACCTGCTTTTGAATGAAAACAACCGGAAAAAGTCTTTTATTGCCTGTTTCACAAGCCTATATGCGCTACTGTTTTTAAATCTTCCACTAGGTGAGCCACCGGCGTGCCGGTCATCCAGCCGCCCCTTTCAACGTTAAAATACGTACACACGGCTCTTTAAATTCGATCGGGTCATCCGACTATCATTTTCCTGATCTATACTGCCCTGTACCTCCTCCTATGCTTTTTCGTCAGATATTTTTGCAAGTAAATGTGAATTGACCTAACTTAACCCAACAAAATCTAACAAAAAGTAACCTTACCTGACCTGACCTAACCTCCCTCCACCTGACCTTACCTGACCTAACCTCACCTCACCTGACTTACCCTTTGATTAATATTAAAGGAAAATCAATTGTTGTGGACTCACCTGAAGTTCGAGAACCACTTGACCAGCTGAGCAGTGTTGTTCTTGTTGAACTTGATGTCCGGGAAGTACATCTTGAGTACAGCTGAGCTAGGGTACCGAACCCAGAAGAACATCAGCTTTGCTTTCCTGAGGTGCATTGGCGTCAGTGTTGACGAGTGCAGAGGAGTTAAGGAAATATTTTTCACAGTGCGGTTCTCAAAACCTTGCTCATCCCAAAAAAAGGAAGATTCCTTTTTTGGAATGAGCAAGGAAGATTCCTTTTTTGACAAAATGCAGATTTCACACAAAAATGTTTTCGGCAAAAACACAAAGTTACATCCACAAAACGCGGGTTTATCCAACAAAAAGCGGGGTTTCCCAACAAAAAGCAACTTTTCCCAGCAAAAAGCTAGTTTACCTAACAAAGGACACACTCGACCGA
Source organism: Hydrochus callosus (assembly GCA_033557855.1). Taxonomy (NCBI): domain Eukaryota; kingdom Metazoa; phylum Arthropoda; class Insecta; order Coleoptera; family Hydrochidae; genus Hydrochus; species Hydrochus callosus. The sequence goes on along the minus strand of JAUIMY010000144.1, from coordinate 48,800 downwards.
CCAAACATCAATATAGGCAATAACATGTAATTTGCTTTTTTCCACTCGCACTCCAATTACCATTTGATCGGGAAGTTCTCAAGACTGCATTTTTCATTCCCGGAACGTCCGACCCTCATTTTTCTATCACACTAATTGAAAAGAGGGCGACTTCACGTCCCTTAACCCCCCCCCAAGTCTATTGCACAAACCGCGAGGGTCGCGACACGAAGAGTCTCAAGAAATCGCATGTCCATTTTGAACACCAGCAGTTCCAAGAACCCATCCTTAGGACACGACGAGTCCTAAGGTGTCTTCCGTTTGGCTCAAAAATCCAACAATCGTACGGTTTCACCTCTGCGGTTGGTCGGATTAATCGGATCGAGAACGCGATACCTAACAGAAAACTTAACCTTAAGGCAGAGCCTGGTGAAGACCTACGACCGTAAGCTCTTCAGAATGGTGGTAAGCCAATTTGGGGTTCTTCCCTCTGATTGGGATTCACCCATTATTCAATACGGCGACCTAGACTTGACCTGCCCCCCTTGAAGAATTGAACAGTTGAATTTTCCAGTTTGGACGAAAATGATAAGAACCCCGATCCCCCCCTAAAGATTCGGAATTAACCTCGAAGACTTTGCATAAAAAGGATATTGTAGGCTGCATTCCGTCGTACGAGATGTCCCCAGAGTTGCAGTCCGAGTTCCTGTCCCCATTGTCCATGTTCATCCCCCCAGACGGCACCCTCATGTGCCCATAGTCCGGGGAACCGCCATGTTGGGCGGCTGCCAGGAGGGCTGGGTGCAAGAGGGTGGGTGGGTGGTGGATGGGTGGAGACTCGCGTTCGATCTTGTGCATCCTAGGAGGCGATGATGAGGCCTGAAAAGGTAAAGCCTGACCCTTAGTCTCCAGTTGGGGGATATCAAATAAAATTAAAAAAACACCACACCCCTTCCTACAAAAAACACCCCCCTCCTCAAAAAACCACCCCCTCCTCAAAAACACACCCCTTACTCCTAAAAACCACCCCCTCCTCAAAAAACCACCCCCTCTTCAAAAACCACCCTCCACCCCCGCCACGAGCCATTGGTGAGGGCTACACGTTCCGAATATGTTTTATTTCCCGTGACAACACCTGTAGCGATTTTAATTTAATTGGTCGTGCTGAGGGGTTATTTTTGATGGTGCGAATCAAGCGGGATTTGATTTACAACGTTTTTCGACGCAAAAATGCATTCGGCGATGGAAAAAATCGGGTAATTAACCAATTATGTGGAGTGGTAAATTGAATTGAATGCGGGTGCGCGGTCGTAGTTGCATCGCTTTTTAAAATGAATTCTGATGCAAGTCAACCCCAAGACTTGAATTCACATATTACTATACCCATCAAGGCGAAGTTTCCTTATACTTTTCAAAACGAAGCTTTAGTATACTTTTCAAAACAAAGTTTCAAAAGAGTGTATTGTATTTTGGCCGTTAAAGTTGTCCTGAATGCAACGTCGCGTCGGATTCATTCGGTTCATAGATCAAATAGGATGGAATCATGGATGGAAATTAATCAAATCTGGATTGAATACAAGCAAATCGTTGTTTAAATCTCATAGATTGAGATTAATGAAATCGGGATTGATTACAAGCGAATAGCGGTGTTAATCCAAGGAAACCGTGGATCGAATCAGAGTTGGGGGTCTATGATCAGACCCAAACAAATCGAAGATCCGCACAAATAAATGCAATGAATACTTGAGACAAGGTGAAGGTGTTGCTGACAGTGATTTGTGATTATAATGTTGGGGAAGTGATGGGTAAGTTAGTGATTCTGATTACTAAGTGGGGAGTTGATGGGGAGAGGAAGGTTTTAGTGACGGTGTTTGTGTTGTGTTGGCGGTGATTGTGGTTTTGATGTTGAGGAAGAAGATGGAGCAAATGTTAGTGAAGATGATTGTTATTATGGCGTTGGGGAAGGAACGGGAAAGGCGGTAGTAATTATGGCATTTTAGAGAAGAATGGGTAAGTTGAAGGTAGTGGAGGTATGAAGGTGATTGTAATGTTGGCTAGTAATGACTCCCCGAATTTGGCACTAACCTGCATCGCCATGTGGTGTCCGTGGCTCGGCCCGTGAAAAAACGGGCTGTAGGGCGAGAAGACCTGAGATTCGTGCAGCCCCGGGTTGGGGATGGCCACGGAGGTGGGCAGCGAGACGGGGAGCATGGGGGGCGGCTGGTGGTAGGGCGGCGGTCGTGGGGACGGGCACTGCGCCGGCTCCATGGATGCGGGGGACATGCCGATGCCGTCCTGGCCCAGGATGCGGCTGACGGTGCGCGGGGTGATCCTGGTGTCGGTGACCTTGTGGCGCTTCTTCTTCGGGGTGACGACGAGGCTGAGGGCCTCGTTCTGCTCGGGGTTGTCCTGCTTGCTGACGCAAAAGGGGTGGTTCATGGAGTAGAGGGCGGCTTGGCTGATGGCCGGCGGTTTCGGGGGCTGAAACATCGGAGGTCGTATGTGGAGGTCTGACGGTTTCTGCATGCTGTTCATGGGATGTACTGGCATCATGGGACCGCACGGTCCGTTTCCGTTTACCATTTGGTTGTTGGGGTGCGGCGGCGGGGCCTGGGGCCGTTCGGCCACTTTGGTTCTGGGGGACTTGCGTTCGAGGAGCTGGGAGGCCATCAGGAGGTCCTTGTTGAGCTGTTCGGCGGCTGCGGTGGCTTCCGTTTGCTTGCAGCGTCTTTGGTGGAGGAACCTGGTCACTATTGAGTCGATGAGGTTGGAGAGGGAAGAGGTGATTTCCGTTTTGAGGGCGTCCGCTAGGCCTTCCAGGTCCGTCCCGGTTGGGGTGGTCATGTTCCTCATGTGGCTCAGCCTTTCGGAGAAGTTTTCCGGTTTAGGGGGCGGTTGCGGGGGGTGTTGTTGGGCCTCCGCCGCGGCCTGGGCCTCCTTGGCCATGCGGGCTTCCTGCTCCATCAGGAGCTTGTGGCTGACGCCTAGGTACATAGCGGCTGCGTTCGTGATGTGGGGGTGTTCGTGGTGGAGGAGGCCGTTGTGGAAGGGCGGGGCGGGCTGCGTGATCTTCAGTTTGCTCACTTGTTGGGCTAAGGTGGGTTGGGGTTGGGGCTGGGGTTGTGGTGTGGTGGGGATCGGGGAGGGGGCGGCTGATCGCTTGCTTTGCTCACTGTCACTGGGGATTTCCTCCACCTCCTGGCTTTCGTCGGAGGTTTGCTCCATCCTGGTGCAGAGTTGCACGTATTTCTGCTGCATTTCCGCCAGTTGTTCCTGCATGGTGCGGAGTTGGGTCTTCAGGGCGTTCTTCTCGACGCGTTTTTGCCTCAAGGGTTCCGTTTCGTCCTCGTCTTCGTCGATGTACCGCTCCGCGGTGCTGTCGTGTTGCTGGGGTTGGTAGAGTTTGCGTTTCTTGCACCCGTTCACTTGAGGAGGAGCCGGACTGCACCGCATCCCCGACACTATGTTTTCCACCCTGGCTTTCTTGGCGTCTTCCGGCTTAGCTGGGCTCGCCGGTTCCGCCTTGGGTGATGGCAAAGACTCCGTTTCCATTCCGTTCAGAGCCTCTTCCATGAGTTCGGCTTGTTGTCTGTCCCCAACCCCGGCTTCCGCCAAGCACTCCTTCATGGCGGTAGCCGCCTCCACGTCGTTCCTCTCCGCCTCCGTCTTCGGGTCGTTGTTGTTGTTGTTGATGATGTGGTCCTGGCCGTTGCGCAAGTCGTGGTCCAACGCGAGGAGGTCGTGCTTGCGACCCTGCAGGATGTCCCGCAACATGTGGTGGGCCAGTTGCTCCCCGGACGGAGGACTCCCGTCGCACCTAATCACCGAATCGAACTTCCCTTCTTCACTGTCCGTCCCACTATCCGCCTTCTGCCTGCCCAGCAGCTCGTTGAGCATCTTAGCGGGCGCGAACCCCGGCCCGAACAGACCGAACTGCTGCTGTTGCGTGAAAATCGCGCCGTACAAGTTGTTACCGCCGCCGAGGAATGCCGGTCTCGAACTGAAGTTCGGGATCGAGGAGTAACTGTTACGCGGCTCGCCGGCGTCCACACGCTGTCTGGTTCTTTTCGTTTTCTTCAGGAGTTTATCTGTGTACAAGCCGAACTCTGTCTCCTCCTCCGATGACATCATAAGTTAAAGCCTTATTGGTTGTTCAGGTTCCCCCTCCAGACGGTCCGTCCCCACTTTAAGAATAGTCGCCCATATCAATACCTGCGAACAGACACGCCACGCTTAGCGGAGCCGAGGGGAAGGGGAACGCCGGCCGGCTGCGCCGCCCGGCGTCTCCGGCCCCTCCGCAGAGGGAGACGCACCTGCGGACGCAGAACAACTGTTGATCCGCGCCCGCACGGGCTCCTTTCGCCCTGCAAACCCCAAGCGCACAGCGGACGGACGCGGACGACTCGCGGACCCTCAAAGAGCGGGGATCGGGCGCCCCTTTGTCTAAACTGTATGTGCAGCTCCGCTCGTGCTGATTACCCAATCCCTTCGATATTTTCCGCTACCTAACCTAACTTAACTTCACATCGCCTAACCTAACCTAACTTTTCCTGAGCTAACCTAACCTTGCCTAAGCTAACCTAACCTAACTTTGCCTAAGCTGACCTAACCTAACTTTGCCTAAGCTGACCTAACCTAACTTTGCCTAAGCTAACCTAACCTAACTTTGCCTAATCTGACCTAACCTAACTTTGCCTAAGCTGACCTAACCTAACTTTGCCTAAGCTGACCTAACCCAACTTTGCCTAACCTAACCCAACGTTGCCTAATCTAACTTAACCTAACTTTGCCTAATCTAACCAAACCTAACTTTGCATAACCTCACATCGTCTAACCTCATATAATCCTTTTCGCTTTGGACGTGCCCTGTTCTTTGCCCAATTAGCCTACGATACCATTTTACGTGCAACGCTTCATGTTTAGGAAAGAAGGACTTTAATTAGAACTAGCTCAGCAGAAAAAGCAAGGTCATCTTCACCAAACCACATTGGTGCTCGCTTCTTATAGGACACCCCACGTCCTACAGCCAAGTGATATCTAATGAATTCATATTCAAACGGTGGGAATGGTGGGAAACGGGTTCAAGAGCCAAGGCTCATTCGATGCCCCAATTGTCCCTCGCTCCCACAAGACTCCCCCAACCCAATGGACGGTTTTAAGGGGGGGTGGGGGCGAGTCCACCCCTCGGTTACACAGCGAATCTTGATGCGCTAGATGGTGCCATATGGCCCTTCCAACGTCCTTTCCTGTGGAGTTCTCACAATAAATAGCCATCTGTTGCGAAAATCGTTTGTCTTATCAGACGAAATTGGTCCCTTATCGAGCCCTATCTGTAGCACCTAGGATTTTTAATATTCGCCCATTATCATATCCTATTCCGTGCGCCCCTCCTCCGGGGACGAGTCTTCGGAGTGTTGTTTGGTCGGGTCGATAAGCTCAAGTGCCTTCGACAGGTGGTTATCAGTCGACTTCAACTTGTGCTTCGAGCAAAATGGCGAAATTGAGGGGGATGGAATTTTTTTTAAAACGTTTCAACTTTAAATTGGTGCGAGATTCCAATTTCTGTCCGAAAAATGTGACCCAAATAAGCTAATAAAATTATAATTCTGGACAGACCATATTAAGAGTATCAAGTGAAAATTACTGCCAGTTAGAATCCATTGGGTCGCCTGCAACTCAACCGAAGAATCATCGCCTGAACGCGACCCGGTGAAAACTTGTAACACCTAGGAAAATTGCCCGTAATTAGGTTCACTCGCATAGAATTGGAGTCAAAACACTGTAATTACCCAGGCGAAAATGGCTCTAGTGTGGATAAAAATCCTCGGGATCGACCGAGCGAAACGCATTTTCTGGCCCATTGTGAGCTGGTCGAAAAATATGTTAGGAAATTGGCCCAGATCCGGGCGAAAACACGGTTGGCTCTCCTCAGTTTCGGATCTAAACGAATTCTTCCATTCCAGTCGGCCAGGCATTCAGTGCAAATGATACGGTGCACTGATAATGTATGGTTTGGTAGGTGGAAATGTTTCGGGTGTGCATCCGATGCGCAATTCCAAGGCAAGATGGAAATTGGAAATTGAAAATTTTCCTACTCTAACATTATGCTGATTTAATGATAGTGATGATGATGAATAATTAAGTAAACATAGAAAACACAATTTCGACTCGTGCCGTCACTTTAACCTTGCCAAGTAAAAAGTAATGCTATGTAAGCACAGACAACGTAATGTACATATTTCAATACACCCAGATGTCTGCACATACAAGCGAGTATTCTGGTCCACTTTGAGAGTTGTCGCGAAGCGGCGTCGAGATCTAATTACGGACAATGCGCGTTCGCAGATGATGACTTCGCGTCACTTCGCTAACTGAACGCATCCGGCCCTCAATTTGAAGAAAACGGAAGAGGCATTTAAGTTTATGTGGAATAATACACATCCATTAAGTCTGTTTAGGCGACTTTCCCACACGTGTTTTGCGATCGGGCGCAGCGCATCTTTTTGTTGGCGACGCAAGGACCTATTTGTGGCCCATTGTGTACCCCTGAGGTGCGCCCAACCTCAGCCTCCATTATACCCGTATGTTCATTCCATTTCCTAATCCCTTGTCGTTAGGTATTGATTTTCCTCATATCTTGTGCCATTTTTGTCGTACTCACGGCGCCCTCTGTCCCACCCCGGTGACCACGTTTAGAACTAATTCCTATTGTAACACCCCATCGCACTGTTCCCCAATCGGCTTATTCTTTATTAATTTTCCCAATTATTTTGTTGTTTAAATTTCCATTAGATATTAATTATCATTTTTTTAAGAGATAATAATAAATTATTATTATCTCTTTTTAAATAAATAATTATTATTATCTCTTTTTTATAAATGACATCAGTTATTACAACCCAATTATTAGATGGTAGACTTCCAACTGAACCCTCGCCTCGGTGCATCCCCAACCTCAATTAACCTCACCACACCGGCCAAAACAGATGATAACGTGGCATATGGGCTTAATTCGAATGCAAGGCGAAGATGTACTTCCGGCCATGGCACAACAGAACGGTACGGATCGCGCGAGAGGTGTACAGCAGTGGGCGACTTCCGTTCCGTCATGCGAGCTGAGCACCAATTTAAAAGAAAAATTTCCCACAGTTCCCTGGTGATATACTCTTAATTTAATGATTAAGATAGGGGAACTGTGTTGTGGTATTCTAGCCGCCGTTCGGTTAACCTTGCGACTAATTAACCCGCGTGCAGCCCAGGTGGTTAGGGTGAACTGGCGTTCTGCAATTCAGAAATTAAATGGGGCACCAGCTGTTGCAATGCCGGGATTCCGATAATTTTTCTACCGCAAAAGAACAGTAATTTTTTTCCAAATTTTGCATCTTGTTGTCTAAATATCCTTGCACGATGTAATAAAATAAAAGCTGTGGAATAGTTCGGCTGATTCCTTATTTTCCCGATTAAAATGACATGGCATTCGTGGGAGTCTACTGTATCTAATTACACATCCACGAGCTCGACATTCTCAGGCTGAGCTTGAAAACGGAACCGGAAATTCGGCAGTCATCGAGCCCATCTCCTCCACTGTTTTACACCTCGTGACGTCAGACTTTCCGGCTTCTTGCTGCGGTGATTCCGACTCTGCCCATTGTACCAGTGCAATGATACATACCGGGGCGTTTGTTCTTGCAAGTCTGACAGGAAATCCTAACTGGATGTGGACTCGATCACTTCCGAAATGGACAATTCAAGTCAGGATGTACTCACACTTATTTAATTACGTTCGCTTGCCTTCCCTAATCGGATTCCGTTCTAGATCGCGCTTCGAGTTTTGGTTTCGCCTTAAAAATTATTGCATCTGGATTTAACATTTTTAAATTCTAAGATGCATTCTAATTTAGGTACATAGTAGAAATAATCTTTTATACAGGGTGATCCGTAACGTGATGTTCTAATTTATTTTGAGCATAAAGTATGAGGGTAGTCTCAGAAGTTGCACTATTTTTTTGACATAAATAAATAAATAATAAAATAAATAGGTAATTAAATAATAAATAAAAAATATTTTTTTCAAAGTCCAATTTTTTTCCATATGTCGAAAAGTACATATTTACTTTCCTACATAGTCGCATTTTTCTCGATATATTTTTAGTAACGTGGTAATCCAGGGTCATACCAATCTGCCGAATAGCATTTTTAACCTTGGTAATTTTTTTTAATATTAAGGTTCCAAAAGGAATATATTTGGGAATATCAATTTTAATGCATAGCTTTAATTAAATTCTAACATTAAAATAAAAACTCTCTATTAGCAATTTTTTTATCTTTCTCCATAGATGGAATTTTTATTCTTACCCTACCCTATACAACGTAATGAACGGAAAGGATTAAAAAAACCGAGAAAATGCAAATAAAAAGAAACTTGAGTGGACGATGAGAAAGAAATAATCAAGAAGTACCCTAATAATGATGATAACGATGATGTAAAGGACGTGGGGAGGTATGGTTTGGGGCACAAAGCACAGGCTCATCGGGATCCAAACACAAAGAGTTCCTTTCCAAAATTCCAGTTCATTTCCAAGCTTTTTCCATTCGGAAATCCCCGAGCTCCGACTCGAAGGAAGCACTCGAGCATCAACGTATTTGCGCCCCATGGAGGCGCAACAAAAGCGGACAATTACTTCTTCACGATGCAGAAACCACTTGAGGATGTATCAACTCGAGTTCACATGCGATCTGCGTGAGATATCTTGGGCCTCCCCGACCACTCACCCCCGCGGCTCGACGACAGGGTAGGGTTTCCTTCCGTATCCGCATCCCTTTGTCTGCGACATTAATAACGTTTACGTTGAGAGGGAGGAACCTCGGGACTTCCGTGATTTAAATGTCTGCCTTGCTGGTGACGCTTGCACTTCCTTGGCCCTTTGTTTCTTCGCCATCTCTTGGGAAACGCAAATGCATGTTGACTAATGCGGGGAAAATTTTGGGGAATCTAGCTTGCGTCTTGGGGAGTCAAGTTAATTTGGAAAATTTGGGGAATTCTAGGGTGCGTCTTGGGGAGTCAAATTAATCTGGAAAATTTGGAAAAATCTAAGGTGCGTCATGGTGAGCAAAATCATGGGGATTTTTTTTAAGGAGAATGCCTAGTATTACAAAGAATCTTGAATTGAAGAAAATAACTGATGGTGCAAAATTCAAGGAAGCAGGGGAATCGTACGCCACTTATTAAATCAATAAAATCGCCTTTTGCACCTGCAAACTTCTCACTTGAAAGTTACATTAGTGCGATGCCTTCACTGTATGCATGAGGTTTCATGTTCAACTTGAATGAACTGATCTTTAATCGTTCTGCGTTTAATAATTCATGGGGGAAGTTACACTTCCATGCCGGAAAATTCACGTAGGAATTATCACTTTAGATATTCATCGGGTTTCGTGACAAAATTTTACGTGGTAGGTAATGGAATTTGGGGAAAATGTGGTCCACACACGATGACGTGGGTGGTCATTCCCACATGAATAACCCAACTGAAAAATGGTGAGAATCGGAGAAAACTTTCGGAATCGTCGTGAATTACTGATGAGGTTAAGTAATACTCCGCGATCCTCATTAAATTATATAGGGTTTCATGAGTGGAGAGAGAGCAACTTTGCAACAACCCTGGTGATAGTTCCAATTTTTAATCCTCCCCCTTCAGTAAAAACAACACACGAACGATAAACCTACCGGGGGGGCTGTAAAACTTCGGGAACACGTAAAAAAAGAACGCGATCTTTACGTCCGCGAGGCGGCCGCGTAAAAAAGCAATTCGACTTATATGAAAATTAACTATAAAAATTCTTATCGCCGGAGTAGAGCGGGCAAGGAGAACATCATAAAGGCGTGAAACTGTTTAGGGGCATTTCTTTTTAAAAGTCACGGCGTTCCCCGGAGCGGGATTATATCGCCCAATAAAAGAGACACCTTCAATCAAATAAAAAAGAAATTCCAGCCACAACGGCAGCCCGCGAATCGTGAGGAGTATATTGCCTGCTTGACATTTCTTTTTATGCCCTTGGCGCACCCCCGCCTGAGGCACCTATGTACGTGATTTTCGACTTGAGTGGCGCTTGGAACTTCGAAGGGAATGGGCCTATTCGCCAAGGAATGGAGCCCTTGTAAATCCTCGCTTTATTTCCTCAGGAAGTGGACGTTTTAGTTGTTGGATTTTGTAAGAATCCCGTTTGAGGGGGTGGGTGGACGCTTACGTTTGAGGAGGAGGGAAGAAAAATTCGCGATTTTTGTAAACTATTCTTTAGGAAATTCAATTGACTAAAGTTGTGGATAATTCAATTTGAATTGAGGGCTCTCCTCGAACCCTAAATTAGTCTGAATACGTAGGTTTACTAATGTGTCGTCGCTGCTTCCACGCAGCCTATTATCTTAAGTAGCAGTTCAACGCAAGGCGGAAACAGAATCAGTGTTTTAATTTGATAAGACAAGTGGAACGCGCCTCAATTTATTCTCTCCTCCAACGTATACGTGACTAACATCCTTGAGCACTTCGTAGATACTTTACAGTGAAGCTTGAATATGCATTGCAATACTGTTTCCATACAGTAATCCTAACATTTATGCTTTTTTGCATCGCACTGGCTAAAATTTGGTTAAATTTGCCTAAAGTACACCTTAACTTTACTTCATAAATACATTGTATTCATAACCTTAGCTGAGTGTTGGAAACCAACATGTTACAGGATGTATCTAGCACACATATTGACGTGTCATGGATTTAGTACATAGTTTAAGTCCAGTTTCAATATTAGCTACGCCATACGAGACCGGCCATTCAAAATATTCTCCAAATTAGAATATGTACATCTTAAGCACTCCTGACCAATGAAATTTACTTTACGGTCCCAATGGACACATTCAGGAACCCAATTTTCAATAACTGAACTGCACAGCACGTTTTACTGTTACACCCCACTAATTATAATTAGTTGTAATCGCAAGAAGGCAGGATGGCCTCATCAGTGCTCTCGAATTGAATGATTTTTCTCCCAGATCAATCATGGAGGGGATTTTTCTCTTAGATTGATCTGAGAGAAAAATCTTTCGATTCGAGAGCACTGATGAGGCCATCCTGTCTTCTTGCCACTGCAACGGTGAGAAAGGCCGGTCAAACCCTTGCGGCTGAGACCCTAGCGAAAAGGAAGCAGCTGTAATGAGGAAGCGGAGGAACGCGAGGGAAAAGGCTGCCCACCAGGGAGCGGAGAGTGGGACAAAGAAGGAAGCTGGCCTGATAAGATGCACCGGACAAAGTTAATAACGAGGGTATCGCTAATTGCCGCTTGAATGCGCGCGTCACGTCGGACACTTGAATAAAGAAGCAAACGCACATCTGAATCAGCCGACCGCAATCACATGAGTCGAGGAGCTTCCCAGCTGCGATAGAGGAAAGCCACCACAAGGAAAGACGATGGCAATTTGCGTGCATCCTTATCAGGGGCTTACTTGCCTGGACAACCGCAAGGATCTAACAGTGGGACGATAAGGAGAAATGCAGAGTTCGAGGTGCAATTTGGCCTCACTGAATTTGGATCTTATTTGAATCCATGCTGTAATGTTCGATTTGAGACCATTGACTTCACACCGAATGGTCTCAAGTGAATCATCTCGAAACGATTGACTTGAGACAAAAATTAATAATACATTTTAATTCAATTGTAGGTTTAATATAGTGACAAAGTAAATATATACTGCAAAAGGAAATTTAGTGAAAATGTGTTTCCCCAAAGTTTTCTATGGTAACATATAGAACCATAATATTAGAGATAATATGAGCTATTAAAAATGAGATATGAGAGCTTTCCGCATCAAGTATTGTATCAGACGTTTTAAGACAGGAAAATTTTCATTTTTGCAATTCCCATTCATTTCATTGAGTACATTAGCTGACCTTCCATTCACTTTACGAATCGAATGGAAATGAAACAAAACAAAAGAAGAGAAGGGTCGACGAAAAAAACATTAGGGTATCCACCCTTGAAAGAAAACCCGAAACCCACCCTCAAGGTCATTATAATGAGAGCTCAATAGAATCTCCCTTTTTATTCGAAAGATGAGCGGAAGTTTTGGATTCGTTGGGGATGTTTTAAAAGAGCGGTATGTTACAGATGTATGGCGAAATATGTTAACCTTCCGAAATTTTAAAAAACACATACAGTGTGCCCAAAAATTAACGTATCAAGTTAATATATATATGTATATCTCGCTTGTTGATTAATATGCAAAAAAAAGTTTCAAACAAACTTTTTAGGAGGTAATTCAAGCTATGTACCAATTTGTAATAGAATATTCAGGATGATTCATTTATGAGGAATGCATCAAATTTAGTTCAAGTAAGATGGTGTAATACCTCATTACAGTTTTGTGGAGGAGTAGAGAAAAGGAGAAAAGAAGAAGAGGAGCAGAAGAGAAGAAGAGCGGAAGAGAAGAAGAGAGGAAGAGAAGAAGATAAGAAGAGAAGAAGAGAAGGGAAGAAGAGAAGAAGAAGAGAAGAGAAGTAAAGAAGAGAAGAGGAGAAGAGAAGAGAAGAAGAGAAGAAGAGAAGAGGAGAAGAGAAGAAGAGAAGAGGAGAATAAGAATAAGAGAAGAGAAAATGGAACAAAAATGGGGTGGAAATACAGACAAAATAGGCGTTCGAATGGAGCTAAAGGGAGGAAAGGATTAAAGGAAGGAGGTGGGTGGGAATGGGTGATGATGGATGGTGGATGTTGTTGAGTGGGGTTGATTGGGGTTTGGTTGGAGTTGGGTGGTGTTGGTTGGGGCTTGACTGGGGTTGGGGTTTGATGGGGGTTGGGAGTTGGTTGGGGTTTGGGTGTTATTGGTTTGGATGGGGTTAGGTGGGATTGGGTGGCGTCGGATGGGGGGTCGGTGGAGTCGAGTCCAGTACCAGGGATGGGTATAAAAAATAAAAACGCAGGGGAGAAGAGCTAAACTTTTTTTCCCCCAGCTCAATGGGAGCGGCGCTGCTGCTGCCTCCGCTGACCCTCGCCTTGTTTCATTTGAAAAGTAGAAACTATGAATGCCCTTTTAGCCTCCAGCTATACATCCTATCCCTAATTAGCATATGCGCGTAAAGTGAAGCGAAAAACAGTTTTGATGCCCAAGGGCGGCCAGTTTAGTGTATTAAATCGAGGGGCATGGAAAAAGTCTTCTCGATGCACGTCTGACGAAAAAAAAATATTCGGGTGGAAAATAGGAGTCAGTGAGAGTGGGACATGGAAACAGGCGGAATTACGGACAGAATGGTAGATTGAAAGACAGATTGAAATACATTTAAAAACAAATTAAAAGACAAAAACAGAAATACAGAAATGAAAAAGAAAATAAAAATAGACAGATTAAAGATAGATTGAAAGACAGATGAAAGACATTGGAAGACAAATTCAAAGACAAAACAGGAAGTTAGAAAGAAAAGAAAAGAAACGAAACTAAAAGAAAAGGAAAGAAAATAATTCAATAGAAAAGACAAGAAAACAAAATAAAATAAAATAAAACAAAATAAAATAAAATAAAGAAAGATAGAAAGAAGACAAACAGAAGAAAACGTTAAGACGTCGGATGGAAACAAAAGGTGTCTTCAAGGGCAGATGCTACTATGGGGAGTTTGCTTGCTCTTTCGTTCCGCCACCCCACCCACAAGTATTGTATTCCTAGACAAACCAAGAAAGGGGGTGTCTTGAATTTTTTGTGCGGAAGTATATTTCCTCCGTTGTTCATCCTAAGGAGGCCACTCGTACGGTTGAGGAGACAAAACGCATTAAGGAAGAAGCCGAGTCATTGGGTTCCCTTTGATCCATGATGAAGTGCAAGTGACTAGGCTGTTTCTGAAGACGAAACTGAGGCATGGCATGGCCATGTGTGCCAAATTAAGAATATGTGTCGAAGGGGTGTCGATATGTTGGAGTGCGGTGCAATGAAGCTTAGTTGGTTATGATGGAGGAAACAAAACGAATCGAATTTTCCAGAGGTCCCACCCCCCACGTTTGTACCGCGGCAACATTGGTATTGTTGCCACCCTCCCCCTGCGAAGCGTTGGCCATTGTTCCATTTGATATTTTTACGCGAAAATTTTTGCTTTTATTGCGTTTGTTTCTGCTTGTATTGTGTTATCTTAAAACAAAGGCAGCACTGGGGGGAGGTCAATGAAAGGGGGGAAAGGGGGAGATCCTTGATGGAATACAATTTTGACACGTCGTCACAACTCTCGAAAATCGTCCCTAGTGTTTCTTGTTACGGTCAATTTTAGTGTCATAATTAACCTCTTAACTACGGCGGGACCGGGACCCATAACGTTACGTTTTTCCAGTAGTTACAGGGTTAAAGCAATACGCTCATCTAATACTTGAGTTTGAAGAGTATTTCCTTTTGAATAAATCATAATAAAAGTATAATACAAAATACTTTTTTAAAACTTCGTTTTGAAAATGGACGTAATAATCAATAGAGTTACGAAATTAAACCGTTCGTTTGTTAATTAGGGGTGGGAGACACCTGCCGGCTAATCATAGGAACAAACAACCGGCCAGTCTTATGTGAAAATTTCCATTCTCATATGCTGACGGGTAAATCCCCCATCGGCGTACAGAGCCGCTGCACACACAACCTAAGTTTGTGGGTGGCTGTCTTCTTCTCGCTTGTGGGTTGGGTCGTGCGCAGGCAGAGGACGGACGACGAGCGGGATTTAAAATGAGACTAGTGGAGCTTCCGATATTTGCCCACACACTGCAGATTATGAGCTCTCAAGGTATCGATTGTTGGTTATTAACAATCGAGGCTACTTCTGGGGTGGAGTGGAACAACAATCTGTTCCGGCAGGTAAATTTAGAGCAAGTGGCCGCATCTTGAAAATCGACCAGTCTTGGATCGAGTGGCATAAAATCGACGAATCGACTAAAATTCGAATTCCACCGGTTAGGTTAAATGTTAGCGTATAGCCAGTTAGGTTGAATGTTGGAGATGCACTAACAATTAACCTAACTGGGGACATACTAACATTTAAACTAACTGGCGATATACTAGAATTTAACCTAACTGGCGGTATACTAACATTTCACCTAACTGGCGATATACTAACATTTAACCTGGGGGAAGGATTTTCCCCAACTACGAATACTTTCTCGGGCGGAAAAATTGGTGTAACGGTGGAAGTCCGAAAGAAATAATTACCAAACCCCATCTATTCGATAGATTGTGAACTGGCGAATCGATACTCGGTTTTGATGTAATTCGCGTACGAAAACACGGAACATGCACCTCCACGAGACACGCCCGTTCCATTTGAGCAATTAAGCGTGTCCCATTATTGAATGAGCGAGTGCAAGAAGAAGGTCCCGGCGATGATGGGCGTCGCGACGCTGATTTTTCCGGCGTTCGTTCCATAGCGGTGCCCGCCTCGCCGAGCGAGAGATGAAGAAATCACATTTTCCACTCGAGGTGCGCCCTCTCCCCCTCATCCCCCGACCAACCCTCCAAGACCACTCACAACCCTTCCTTGCCAGTCTTAACTATGCGATGTAAAGAAGTATTGCGAGCCGGCTTCGCACTCAATGTCCGCCAGGAAAGGGGGGCGGGTGGAGCACTCGTACCTGACGTCACGAGGCCGGTGAGTCACCGCATCTGACGTTACTGGTACTCGAATCAATCGTCACTTATTACTCCAATTTACCCTCAGGCGTAACGCGAATCTCCCACCATAAATACAGCCCTCACAGCCGGGCATTGCCGGTGACCTTGAGCCTAGCGCAGGTAGTAAAAGAAGTCCTCCAATGCGGCCCACTGCGCAACTTTTCCTCAGCGGCTAGCGCCGGCTGTGAGGTCTGTACTCAAATCTGCCTAGAGGAATCATGACGTATTTCAACAGTAGATGGGGGCGTAGTCCGCTCCATCAGTACCTGACGTCAAAATAGGCGAAAAATTCCAATTCCCCACAGAAGTGCTCGATTCCCTCAGTTTCACCGGATCAGGCGACGATGCAGTCTAATTCCACTCGTGCAGGCCTCGACTGTTCTCCTCGGAATTTTGTGCGTTCCAGAGGGTGGGGTGGCAGGAAGTCGCTGCAACAGGAGTCACTGAATGCAGGCCCAGCAACGACTTGAGACCATTGATTCACCGACTCACGGAAGGGAACGAGGAGAGATCAATACAAACTGTGAAACGGCGGTGGTGTGGGGCAGGTTAGGGAAAGGTTTGCACTCACTGCAGTCTTCGCTTCCTTCATTTCCCTTCCGGCCCTTGGCGTCGCGCCGCCCCCTCGTCTTACCTCGCTGCACTAGATTCATATAATTACAATTATACGGAGCCCGCTGGATTTCCTTGCCAGCTCGGGGTAACCGTCGAGAGGTTTCAAGATGCATTAGTAACTTTTTTATGATTACTTTCCCCAACCAGGCGTATTATGACCGTGCGGATCTTTCCATCTTTTGAGGTCAATCTGTTTCTGGTGCTCTCAATTCTGCACCTACACGACAATGGTTTCAATGGTCTCCTAACTTCATCACTTCTCTTCAGTCTCCCCATTCCTCCCTCCCCATTTTTCTCTTCCCATTCCTCTCTACCCATTCTTCTCACCACATTCTGCTGCCCTCTTACTCTTCTCTACTTTACCTTCTCCACTCTGCTATATTCCCTTCACGTTCCCCACTCTCCACCCTCAAAATTTTCTCAGCCCTTCCCTCTCTCCCCTCAATCCTTTCACATTTTCAAGATCACCCCTGTATAATTTTCCGTGACGCAAACGTACCTATGCATATTTGCCATTGACTTCCTCTGCATTCTTACAGGCAAGCCTTATCATTACTTCATTCAATTCTCCCCCAAGTTCTTCGAAACGTCACCCTATTCCTGATTGCACCCTCCTGCGCCTTCCACCCTCATTCTTCGTCTCACAAACGTCACCCCCTTGAGGCATTCAGGTCCTTGTGTTCCACCCCTTTTTTTACGCGAGACTTGAAGACAGACGTCTACGTTAAGGTGGAATTGCACCCCCCATTGGATTTTTAATACACGTCCTCAATGTGACCATACGCAATGCACAGGGTGTCCCAAGACGGACCGCCAATATTCCAAATAATGGTCTAGGACATAGGTTTGTACAAACTTATGTCCTAAATGTAAACGTTAAGTCACGGGAATCATGTGTAAAACTATAAACCATTGTGAGATTTTGCGTCCGCTTTTAATAATTAGTAGTTTTAAATAATTTAAATGCTCATTCAACTCGCATTAGGGAGATTCGTAAACTTAGTCCAAGTTACGATTGGAGTGACAAAAAATAGCCCACTGTCTGTGGACTTTAACTTGGAAGCAATTCAGTAAGCATTTGAATAGTAAGTAATATTGAACTTTGATTTTCGAATTTTGAATTTTATATCGGGTATATGATTGGTGTTGGAATTTAATAACAACGGTTAAACTAATAAGTTATCTAATCAGTTCCTAAGTGCCTAGCCAATCCAAGCCATCACTAGAAAGTTGAATGCACCTAGGGTTGGTTACTTTCTTTAGTCCTGGATAGTTGGATGTGCCTAGGTTGTTTAGTGTCTTTAATCTCAGAAAGTTGCATAAGCCTAGGTTGTTTAGTGTCTTGAGTCCTAAACAGTTGAATGCGCCTAGGATGTTTAGTGCCTTTAGTCCTAGATAGTTGAATACGCCTAGGTCAGGGGTCCCCAACCTTTTTACACCTAAGAACACATATCGATCGGGCGGCGGGCACCATATATTTTTTTTAAGTGACAGCGCTGACTATTCGAAGCTTTAGAAACACACAGGCTCTAGATAGGCCGAGGATTTTATTTTCACAAAACATTTTAAAACATTTTATTGGAAACTTTTTACTGGGGCAGCACTGCGGCGGGCGCCATGGTGGGGACCACTGCCCTGGAGTCCGTTCATGTCTATGCAAAAATATAATAGCTATTTTAAATGAAGAGTATAAAAAGGTGAAGAGTTCAGAAAATGTTGGAACAATTGAGCATGACTGATAGTTCAGGAACATGACTGAAGGGGTCACCGCTGGAGGTAGAATTGCTAAAATCATTTTAGCTGGAGGTAAGATTGCTACTACTGGAGGTAAAATGGCTAAAATGATTTTCACTGGAGTTAAATAGCTAAAATTATTATCACTGGAGGTAAAATGGCTAAAATGATTAACTACCACTGGAGGTAAAATGGCTAAAATGATTACCACTGGAGGAGAAATAGCTCCGGTCCACTAAAATGGCTGAAATGATTGCCGGTGGAGGAATCCTGGCCGAAACGATCGCGGACGGTTCAGAAACAACCCCCGTCGCATAATGAATGAGCGTCCCCATAGAAAGCGCACAATGGACCGTCATCCGAGCAAAAATGGACGGATCGTAAAGAACTGTCCGCCACATCCATAAATCCACCATCGGGATTTCCATGCAAAAACCGAGTTAAATCATGATTCCCGCCCCTGCAACAAGACAATCAGATAGGCCGCGGCGTGAAAAAACCCCATCCAGCCGTACTCCGGTCCGTGCTGTGCAGGGCCTCATTCAATTAGCCCTGGGTGTGGCCACACCGCTATATAAAACATCGATCGAATGTACAAGCGGTCATCGTTTCAAAAGTTCGCTCTTTGATTCTCTCATTGCCGCTTTAAAATCCGACGGGCGGTGGAGGCTGCCGGACGCACGCGCACCCTTCGTCCTTAACCATCGCTAATTTAGGGCCGGGGGGTGGTTCGGGGGGTCGCGGTGGTTGGGGGTTGGGAGGGGGGGGGTGGAAAAAATCATCCCACGGAGCGAGCCGCATTAACGGCCATGTTCCGCGCGTCCCTCCGACTCGCCTTTCCCTCACTATCACGTTTTCATGTGCTAACCTTCCGTCCCTCTCGGCGAATCTCCCTCTGTGCCCGTTCTTCCCCTTTCGTCCGCCTCGTGTCCCGTCCTTCGCCGACCGGCACATCAGCCAGCGGGTGGCTAATAATTCATAACGAAAGAGAAAACACCATCGATTTTGAGGGGGGCTGCGTAGGAGCTATCTTTCTGGTCCTTCGAGCCAATCGGTCATTGCGGCCAATGATCAGGGAGTGGATGTTGTTTTCGAATCCGCGGGGTGTGTTGGACAAGTGGTCGTTTCTGGATGTGGGGATGGTCAAAATTAAGCAATGGACCATGATTGACGTTCGGGGATCGGTGGCTCTATGTTTTGTATTAAAGGGAATTTGAGGTGGGAGACTGGTTTGGTGAGGGTCTGCCTTTTTTAGGGGTAAGGTGTGTGATGGGGATGGGGTCAGTGTTGGGGTCAGCGTTGAGGATGGGGTCAGCATTGGGAAAAAAGGTTAGCTATGAGGGAGAGGACAGCGATGGGGAAGAGATCCGTGTTGTGGATGAGGACAGTGTTGGGGAAGAGGTCAGCGTTGGGATGGGGGCGAACGCTGGGTATTAGGTCAGAAATGAAGCCAACGCTGAGGCTGAGGTCAGCATTGGTATGGGTTCAGTCTTGGGATGGGGTCAACGTTGGGGAAGAGGTTAGCCTGGATGAAGAGGACAGCGTAAGCAAAGAAGTTAGTGTTGGGGATGAGGTCAACGTTGGGGAAGAAGTTGACATTGGGGAAGAGGTTAACATTGGGGAAGAGGTCAGCGTTTGGATGAGACCAACGCTGGGGATGAGATCAGCATTGGAATGGGATCGGCATTGGGATGGGTAGTGTTGGGACGCGGTCAGTGTTGGGATGACTCCAATGCTGGGGTTGAGGCCAGCGTTTGGGGTGGGGTCGACGTTGGGACGGTTATAATTTTCATAACGGGGCTGTTTTTGGAAAGCACTCTTGTTTATTTTCAATTTTACCCCCTCGCTGTTGACATATTTGACCGTTGAGGGAAAAATTCCCTCGGATGGAAAAACAAGGTTTTTTAAAAATCCACTTTCACAGTTTGGCTTCCACCTCTCAATTGAAATTTTAATTTGGGAACATTTTTTGATGTTTCGTGCTTCTATTTTTTTTTTAATTTCCATGAATTATCACCAAACGTGTTGGTCGCGGTTAAAAAAAGACGAGTCCAAACCGTGGACTTGGAAGTTCGAGACATGAACTTGGCCATGCAGCTCATGGACTAGCTCGACCAGCCTATGGACTTGACCACCCAGCCCAAGGACTTGGACGTTCAGCCCAAGGAAAGAAATCAGCGGTGCAGTGGTAGCATCACAAGAAAGAAGGCTCATAAAGCAAGCCTAATAGTTAAATTTAAACCCAGCAAGACGGTGACAAGAGATCAGTGGTCGTGGTGGTTCAAGGTGGCCGAGGCTCTAAACCGACCCTCGTAAATCAATCGAGGCAACCCCCGACTAAACAAGGCTCACGGCCCGCCAATAAAACCGGCGTTTACAAAACTTCGACACGTATTATAGCACAAAAGGCGGAAGAAGTGCAGAAGAAGAAAACATCACGCCTACCACCTGGTCTTTTCCGCGTCCGCTTCCGAAAGACGAGGCTCAAAGAGACGGGCTGGAGGATAA
This sequence comes from Hydrochus callosus, assembly GCA_033557855.1. Taxonomy (NCBI): domain Eukaryota; kingdom Metazoa; phylum Arthropoda; class Insecta; order Coleoptera; family Hydrochidae; genus Hydrochus; species Hydrochus callosus. The sequence goes on along the minus strand of JAUIMY010000144.1, from coordinate 28,288 downwards.
TGCGTCGAAGAGGAATAAAGCCCCGGAAAAAGGACCCATAAACCACTTTAGCGTCCTCATTTGCTACGTTGTAGCACTCGATCTTGAAGGAGCTCACCTGTCCTCTTGCGAGTTACCTCAGCACCCCCTAGTGGGGGGGGGGCGGTCGCTTCCGCTGCTTTTGTGGCTAATTGGGTGATTTTCCGTGATTTACGGTTCGAGTGACTAATTGTCCGGTTGTTTGCACAATAGTTCGGGGATGTCTCTTTCGTGGAATCCGCCGGGGGAGGATTCGTCACCTTTTCGACCATCATTCAACTTCTTCGGGCAAATTAGCTTTCAGCACAATATTCGAATGCTGTGCTAAGCGTCCTGCTTTCAACGCAATATTTAACTCTCGTGCAAAGCGTCCTGCTTTCAGCACAATATTCGTCATTGTTGCAAAGCGTACTGCTTTCAAGACAATATTCTACTCCAGTGCAAAGCGTTCTGCTTTCAACACAATATTCCACTCTTGTGCAAAGCGTCCTGCTTTCAACACAATATTCAATTTATAACGTCATTATTGTCAATTCCACTCCTTCAATGGTTACTTACGTCGTCTAGACGCTCCCTTATTAGTTAACAGCCCATCTCTAAATTCCAGATTAGTGTGATATCCCAAAGAGTCAGAGTGAGAAACGTGCATTGGTTCACCCGAAATCCATCCCCGCGCTAACAATAGTATCCTAATGTATTCCATAACGTAGGTAGGTACTTTGGTGCTTAGTTTAAGGGACTTGTCAAATGGGGTACCATAACTCTTGTAAATACTGAAATTTCAGACTTCGCATTCGGGGTGCGTTTGGCAAAAGGTGCAGATGTCCTCGAAAGGGCAAAACACAAGGTGCCAAGTTGTTGGGGAAAATGCAGATGCTGCCTTCACCCTTCATCGATTTCGATTCCAAGCACAAAGCCACCCATCCAAGGGGTTGGGCTTTCATACGAGGTAGGCTACCTGTGCGTCTTAAAGGTGGAGTATGGTTTGCGAAAAGGACTGCGACCTGCGCACCCTCCATTTCGCCAGGACCATTCCGAGAACCATTGAAGAGGGTTAGGTCATCAGGTGGTGTTTGCTCAAGGAGTTGAGGAAACTGATATTGTTGAACGTTCTGGTTCGGTTTGGAACTCAAGATCCGCACCTTCGACCACAAAAGAGTGCAGATGTTCCCTGTGGGATGTCTTCGCGTCACGTTCGGCACCTTTCTTTGAAAACTGGCCGTTTTCGATGGGACGTGAAATTTACGCTGATTAATTTAATCAAAAAGTGATATATTTTAAAAATGTCTAAATGAAAAAGGTTTCTGTCACCGTCATGGCCTTCCATGCCCTATTTAGGTCAACCTGCGATTTAAAGAATTCAAAAATTTTACGGATTAAATAAATTCTAGCTGTTAGAAATCGCGTGCTGATTGACTTCTCAAAGGAAGAGGAGCAGTGCAACGACCAGGTTAGGTTCTTGTTTGCCTCCTCACAGTATTTCTCGTTCCACAACCGCTAGATTCACGGAATCGTGAATTGCTGGTTTCATAAGCAGCTGCGATCATGAGCCACCTCATTATCCCCCTCCCCCCTAACCCCGAACCGCCATCGCCAGCCAAACCCCTAATAACTTATAATCCTATATAGTGGCAAACGGACGTCCTATTACACGCCCATATGGCATCTCGTGGCCCACACTAAGCTACAACGCAGCGCACTTATTGTGCTGTATCTTGGAAAAAATGAGCCAGCCACGCGCCTGCTCTATTGTGGGCATATGTGGATGGGAGATACCATTGATTTAATACGTCCGCGGCCTACTTATTTGAGCGATTAAGCGTGTGAACAAAGACATTTGATATCCTCCCGCGGCGGAGAGAAGCATGGGGGGTTTTTCCCCAGGCCCCTTGAATTTTGCATGAGTCGCTGAAGAAAAACTATCATGGGCGGACGCTCAACTGCTCGCTACTTCCCAAGTGGCAGCGCGGTAAAAAATTGTGCCAGGTGTGCAAGAGGTCGCTTTATTGGTTTGAGGTCACAGTACGGGTTCGAGGTGGTTGGTTGAGGTCTCTGTATGGGTTTGAGGTGGTTGGGTGAGGTCTCTGTATGGGTTTGAGGTGGTTGGGTGTGGTCACTGTATAGGTTTGAGGTGGAACTCTTCAAAACACTGGTCTTCAAACCTTACAGAAGACATCCAGGTTCCCTGACCCTAAAGATGCTAAAGTCCCTCATAATTTTTCAATGGTATTCTGGCCAGCAGGACCAGTGACTATGATGTCCCCCAAGTTCCTCGCAGTATTTGGATGATGTTGGATCCGCACCAACGGCTATAAAGACCCTCAAGTCCCTCTTAGTTTTCGAACGGCATCGAGGTGAACGATGCCAGGCTCCTGCACCAGTGACCTACTATCGAAAATTGCAGCCACAACCCCAACCCAGGGCACCCCAGGGCCCATACGAAATGAGAATCCGTCCCCTTGTGCTCAGCCTCCCTACTCGATGAATAAGGGCGCATAATGGGCCACGGCGGCACGAGCTCCCTTCACCCACTTCCCAGCAGGGCCTGGGCGGATTCTGATGAAAAAAGAACGCGAAAGAAGGGTGCCTGCTAGTCCTAGACAAGGAGGGTCGCCCTTCTTTGTTGGAGATAAGTCAGCTGGCTGCTCCTGGGCCCTGCACCCCTAGCATAGGTGCAGCTGCTCTGACGCGATATTGGCAGGGCCAGTGGCGTAGCCCGCCCTACGAAAAACCGAGTCCGAAGCACCCAACGTTGAGCGCTGTGCTTAGGGGACGAACGAGAGAGCCGTCTACGCTCCTGGCTCCCCATGACCTCCTCAGACTAAATACAATCTAGCCAGCGCGTGCCGGGCACGGGCCCCGTTTTTTGACCCTCCGCCAACAAAAGAAAGTCGCCCCTTCGCCCGGCCCGCCTCGATCTCAAACAATAATACACCGGGCCTCAATCTTAATGCCCATTGTCATGCAGATGTGGAGCGGAACATCTGCCGCCACCGGAGCCAAGCGGACGTTACGTCACCGCGAGTAAGAAGCGCGCCTTGAGTTGGCTATGACGTAAGGAAACGTCACCCTCAAGGCGCAGGTTATACGTCACCGACTAGACGAAGAAAACGATCTCAAGGTTGCCCCTCGTCCGGTGACGTCACGGCGTAGGTCGTCTCCAACCGGTCTGAGCACTCCGTGGTCTCGGTCTGTTTACTTGGACAGCGCCACACCTCTGTTGTAAATAGTAAGACGGTGCACTAACCCACGCTTGAGGCGGTGCGGTTGGACTTGTAGGCTGGTCATTGTGACTGTATTTGGCTACTCTTCGGGATAAATTTTTTTCTTCCCTCCTTGAGATCAACATGGAGAATTTCCATTAATTCCCCAATATTATTTTACTTATATATCGTTTTTCTGCTCCCGTAGAATCAAACTACTCGACGTCCTTTTGGTGGTAAGGTCAAACAATATTACAGAAAAGTCGTAACACATGCGACTGAAATCCCAAATTTTCAGTCCCCGTCCGAATTATTAAAGGAACAAGGGCGTCACTGATACAGAATCCCTGCAATACGTGAATAATGCACGGGACGGTAAAAGGGTTCTCTATTTTTCCGACACACGTCATGCATAAACGTCAACCATCAGCGCTGCTGCGGGAGGTCGACTCGCAGATTAATAAATGATATGCAAACGCACCTGTATTCGGCATTTATTTTTGTGAAATATGACTAGGGATCGACGAAAAAAATGCATTGGACTAAGGCGTTAGGGCTTATCAATAAACTTCACGAGATTGCAACGTGGGATTATGCGAGTCAGATTGGCGCCGCTCTTCGCACCTCAGGCGTCACTCTGGAATATTTTAATCATGAAATATTTTATTGATGAAATATTTCATTCGAAGATTATTTCAAGGTGAAAATCTCATCCTCAAGGCGGTCATTCTTTTATGTGACTCGACCTGACGTGTTTAAGGGCTAATAAAAAAGCAGAGGGTTCCCCGACAATTCGGCCGGCAATAAGTCGTGACCAACTGTTGCTGAACTTGGGGTTTCCTTATAGTCCAAGACTTCCCCTTCAAGGATTCCGTTCAACAGGTGGCTGCTTGAGGACTTGATTTCTTAACCCTAGGGGCGGAGGGTGGCAACCCCAGCCCACTTTCTTATCGAGTATCTCGGGCGGAGCGTTACGAGCGGTTAGGCAGTTAATAAATCATTCTTGAGAGCCATCCCCGGCTTTTCACGCCCTCTCCCCAAATTTAATCTTCTGAGGCATTTAATATTTTATTGTGCCCTCCTTTTAGGGTTGTTTTAATAACGGTAGTAATTAATGTGCGTTTATTAGTGTTTTCATAATTGTTTTAATTTTTCCATTGATTCTATTGATTTGCTGATTTTTTTATTACTGATTTCTATTTGGAATATCCCAATATTTCGAATTTCCCTATCATTGACGTCTACTTTTAATCCGTTTGCGATTGGTTGGCACTTTAAGTGCATTCAGACGATGATCTCTTTCTGATGAATAATAACGACTGTTAATAAATTCGTGACAATAAATAATCCAGTGTTTCCTGATTATCACTCATAAATAATTCCAGTCCAGGGAATACGATGTTGTCGTTCAGACAAAACTGTAGCCATATCCATACATTTTTGTCTAAACAACCTCAAATAAGAAAAAGCCAAAGCCTATTAGATCCCGCGATTCCCTGACCATTCCACGTCTAATGACAGCAATATCCATTCCGACTGAATCTCTATTACTAATTAAACGCCAATTAAAACCGCCACATGGCTCGTATCTTTCTAATCGTCCCGAAGGGCTACGACGCGGCGTTGTCGCCCGCTAGATGGCGACTGTCACGCACGATCCCGAAAAGTCCATTCCGAGACGTTTGCATTATTTATGGAAATCCAGCGGATAATGCGATGGATATCGCCCCGTGTACGGTTATTATACGGCCTGGAGGTGTTTTCCTGTGACTTGTCGTGCATTATGGGCTTACACACGCCACCGGAACTGCTCATTGTGCCCGCTACTTAGGCCCTTCCGGCGAACGTCGCGCTTCCGCCACGCTACTTCCGCTGTTTCCTTACATTGTCTTTAGGGGTGGCAGCCCTGCTAGTATGAGCCAATTTACAGAATTCGTTTTATGGATGGCACCACTGCACTGTTTCTTCGGGTAATGGGTACTACAGAGTTTACCACACCACCAATCCCAGTTTAAATATTCTAGTACACTGATCCCCAACCTTTTTGCACTTAACAACACATCCTGGACTGTCGGGTACCATTTATTTTTTTCAGTGCATGTGTTACAGTCAAAGTCTACACGCCAGCGAATGTATGCACTGACTAGTCAGTGTATACATTGACTGATGGTTTTAGTCAAAGTCTACACTGACAGTTGAAATGTAGACTTTAACTAGTCAAAGTAAACATTAACTAGTTAGAGTATACATTCACTGACACACGTCAGTCAAAGTCTTCATTGATTGACAGTTATTTATTATAACCTGCTTATTACTTGAGAAAATTGATCTTTTAATAAATTTGGTCGAGTATTCCTAACCTAACCTAATTTAAATACTCAATTTGTATTATTTTTCACTATTTAAGCTGACATAACCTAAAAAGTAGAAACTTTGTTTCACTTTAAAATGAAAGTTTTTTATTCAGTTCTAGGTTACAAAGTAGTCTATGTTTAGTGAAAAAAATATATGTAAAAATGTTGAGTATTTTCTTGGATAAAATTAGAATCACTTAGTATTGACCACGAAAAATTTATCGTATGAAAATTTACCGTGGTGGAAATTGTGTAGCAAATTAATCGTGGGATATTTTTATCGTGACCCCAAGATAAGTAGATCCTAGAATAGGTGGATAATTATTTTATACATTTATTTAAAAAACTGCTATTAAATTAAAAAAAACAAGTAGCAAGTAACCTGAAACCTCCAAATGAGTAGATCCTCGAAATTGGTGGATAATTAATTTGTACAATTTTTTATAAACAACTAACCGACCTAACCAAACTAAAGAAAATTTGTGATCAATTTTCTGCAATCCTTGCACTGTATAAACCACCTTTAGGGAGCTTTCGTCGATCGATTTGAATAACAGTACACTGTTAGCTTGGGTGGTGCACCCTTTAAGATCAAGAAGTAGATCCCCCTAGACGTAGAAATTCACCCACGCAAGTCTAGAGCCCCCACCCTCCGGAAGTCCACAGGTGCGATTTGATTATTACCCCTTGATACGACCAACCCTCGGGGTTGTTTGTGTTCAGTATGACTTAGGGGCTAATTAGCACATTAAGGAGTTTCCGTAATGGAGACCTCAAGGGGTTGAGGACGTGCTTTTTTCTCCAGATAATTTCGCAGTCTTACGGTTTCAAAATACTCATTTTACTAATTGGAAAAAAAAGTCATAGGATGTGTACGATGGGAAAAAATGGCAAGTACAATATAATCTTTTGAAATACCCTTCAGGACCGATTGTAAAAACGTGAATTAAATTTAATCCTGGCTTAAATTGGCATTTTCAACAGTTTATTAACGTAATAAAATTCCAATTTAAACCAGGATTAAATTTATGCAACCGGTTCTAGGTGTATTATAAGAAATATCGAAATGGTGTTTTGGAAAATGAAGATGGCTCCAAAAGTGAAGACAGTGTTGACGGCGAAATGATTGCCAATCGCAAAAAACTAAACGAGCAGAGAAAAAAATCGCCAACCCCTAGTTCACAGTTTTCGTGTAAGATGGCCGACCCTCGATCACTAGACCGAAGGTAGCTTTTGTAAGGGGGTGAAACTCCGAAGGGGTAAGCGCACATCTGCCAGGTACATAATCTAACCCTCCGCGTAAAAGAAATTACCACCTGGCGATTGCCACGGTCCGCAAACAAGGGTACCTTCCGACATCTGGTCTTGACAGTGCATATGCCACACACTACTTGTTTCTGGGCTAATTTCTTATCGTTCGGTGTGGTGGTACGAATGGGGAGAGGGTCACAATTGGTTGGTTCGATTTTCCGTTGGCGAACGTGAAATGTTAAAATTAAAATGGGCATCCATATTTTGCAGAATTATATTTTACCATTTAGTGCAAAAGCGTAGAAAGCAGACAGACTGTAAACTTTATTCCGAAGACGAATTTTAAAATTAAAAAAAAATTTCATAATTTTTTTTTAAACTTCGTTTTGAAGAGTATAATGAAGATCAGAAACAAGACAGGGGAAAATTAGATTCGGATTTCTGGTCAATGCTATGGTCAGTTCCGCCCAAGCAGAAGACGCTTTGTATGGCAAAAATTGCCCGAACTCCAGCAAAACAAGCAAGATAAAAGGTAATCCGATAGCCATTTGGCAGTCCAGATGCCAATCTTGTTTGTGGCTCGAAACCAAGAAAGACCTTTTGATAGACCGAGAATCGCATTCTGAAGAACGAGAATATCGTGTTTTGCACGATCTTTTATTTTCTTGGTTTTCTTGAGCAGATGATCCATCAAAACATCGACACTGATAGGTTTGATCCCATTAAGGGCTTTGTGCAAGAGGCTTTTGTCCGAAAGGTCTCACGCCTCACGTGAGGTCCAGGTTGACATAAACGTTGCGAAGTTAGATGGATTATGATCGATTTTGATTACAAAATCGAGTTTAATTGTCAGAAGCGCCATCATCATTGCGTTTGTTCTAGCAAACTGATGCCATCGGCCAATCAATAACTCATTAGTCGCGATCTTCGTCTCTACCATCTTCTGATCCACTAGGTCCGTCTCTTTCTGGCTCCATGGCCGCTCTAACAGAGGAGTACTAAGAGAGATGACAATGGCAAACCGCTTCCTACTCTCTGCAAAAGGCTGAGCCACTTAAATGGTTGCGGATGTCGAACAATAACACGAAATAATAAGAGGTGGCTCTAATCTGAATGATGACTTCTACAGCGTGAATCCTGAATGCCCTGTAGTCCTTGGACCGCATCGCCAGCGGATATCCTTTTGTCCACCTAGCGACACCCAATCGGTACGACCTCTTCTGTACCCATCGTTTCGAATCGACTTTTCTACTGTTATCTCTCAGTTATCTTCAGCATTCGGGACTTGGTCTCAATTTTAAAACTTCTAAACCCCAAATTGTCGGTACTAACTTGGTACCAGTGCAATATTTTTGTGTTGGAGCCTATGACACCAAATGAAACATCTCACAAAGTGCACTTATCCGTGTGCACCAATACCATCTCATCGCCCGACTTGTCATTGCCATTGTTGCGGAATAAGCAGGTAAATGTCACCTTCAATAGTCCGAGCAGCAATCTGAGCACAGATCGCAGAGTCGTACCTAATTTACATTTGCAGGACGTAAGTAGGACGTTTCCTGCCGTTTCTCTCCGTCTTTTTCCATAATTTTCTCCCTTTTCCGCTTTTCATCGGATGACTATCTTTCCTATGCTCGAATCCGTGGATTGCGATATTCATAACACGACTTTAAGCGTAAACTAGGCGAGCGAAACGATTCAGGCACAATGGCAATTATCTAGTCATTGCTCCCGAATGATTCCACATACACACACGAGGTGGAAAGTTGAGTGGTCGGAATTCCTAAATGTACAACACTGTAATTCAAGTGCTTCTGATTCGGAGACTTCAGAGAAAACTTTTCATTATCATTATAGTTCCTAACTTGTCTTTTTTTATACTCTTTTAAAACAGTATGTAGTATTCGTCATTTTAAACTTAGGTTCTATTAGTTTAAATTGAGTAGGAAAGCTCGCATTAGTATTGATACTGTAAGTTTGTACTCTACGTACCCTATGCACTTTATGTTTATACTATACGTTGAACTGTATGTCGTACTGTCTGTTTATACAATACAAGGAAAAGAAATTACCCTCTTAAAAAGTCGTTTCCTCAAACATAATAAATCATCAGATCAAACAGAATTTTATTTGCCTAGAAATTCCCGCATTCGTCTGCCTATCTGTCTCTTCGCCTTACAAGTGGGCAAACCCGTTGTCATCGTGCTCGTGTAAACACGTTTAAAAGGGCACGTAAGGGCGAAAACCGTAAGCAAGACGCTGCAAGCGTTTTCCCATACATTACCGCACGTAGGGCGTCGCGACGCCAGACGGAGGCTACACTGGCGACACCAAACGACCGCCTGATGGAACTAGAAGAGGGCTCGTGAGTGATAATAGGGACAAGGAGCTCGAATCACGTATGCACATACGTGGGCCCTTTTAAGCCCTTTGCGGCTTGAAAAGGGCGTTTGTTTGTGGAAATCAACTGGATCGTTTTATACACATCAACGTTTCTTGAAACGTTTGGCACAACTATTGAAATTTGGAGAAAAATTTAAAACATCTTTTCAAACAATTGTATTGTAATTGGCGACAAGGTCACATGAGAAAAATTCTATTATTTTTATTTAGTACATAATTATTATACTCCTTAAAACAAAGTATTCGTGGTTATTTATATTATTTATGAATGTATGCATGTAATTTTAAAATATTAACAGAAAAATCTCGAATTAACAAGACGTAGTAAAAATGGCAAAAATTCCACCCTCTATACTATTGCAACAAGGAAGTGGGTGAATGGCTCTACAGGATACCTGAAGGACTGAGGGGCGTAAGCCCACCTTGCTTTGTAAGCTATCTTTAGAATTCTACCTGCTATAATCTCCAAATCTCTACCTCAAGCTCGGTTTGACTAAATTAGGCCTATTTACTTGTTTGTAAAGAAGAGGGAAGAAAAGAAGAATGAACATTCTCGGCCTTTTTTTGTAGGCACTTTTTCCCTTCAAACGACTTTCAATTTAAATGGATTACACCTGTTTTTCTATTTTTTTTTCGTTTTATAATGGCTTATTCTTGTTTTAATGGCTCAATTTTCATTTTTTCAGATCGGTGGTTTTCATCGGCACGTTTGAATAAATCCGAATGCTTAGGAAATCATCCCCCATTTTTCCCCATCTCTAATTTTCCCTACGGTCAAACACAGACGGTCCACCCTCAAAGGGCAGCATTCAATGCCCCTCAGGGCTGCTCCGTCCCGACGCATCTGAAGAATCGCTTACTCCCCAGCTAACTGGAAGTTTAATTAGTCGAAGAAAACTCGTAATGGGTTCTTTAAACTTTCTAATTGTATCTCCTCTGATTAATTTGATCGAATGGCCAGTTTCCACCCTCTCGCCTTCACCCCCTCGAGTTACAATCCTCTAACCGTTCCATCTCTTCACCTTTCAATGGTTCACCGTAAGTCCTATTACCATTTATCTCCTTATTCCCCAACGCCTCACTCTTCATCGCTTTTTTTTTAGTTAACCTTATGTTAGTTAACCTTAGGTTAGTTAACCTTAGGTTAGTTAACCTTTGGTTAGTTAACCTTAGTTTAGTTAACCTTAGGTTAGTTAACCTTAGGTTAGTTAACCTTAGGTTAGTTAACCTTAGGTTAGTTAACCTTAGGTTAGTTAACCTTAGGTTAGTTAACCTTAGGTTAGTTAACCTTAGGTTAGTTAACCTTGGGTTCATTCGGTGTAATTTAGCGAGTCATCCACTCGGATCTTCGCCCGTCTGACCCCAACCCCTCGCAGTTCAATCCCTAAACTTCACCTAGTAGCGAATAATCCGGAAACTTATAAAGTAATTTATCGTCTCGGACATCGTTTAATTGGAAACGTGTAAAGTTTTCGATCCGCTTATATTCAGTCACGCGGACGCCGTTTGGAAGACCGCGAGGGCGAAATTAATTAAGGGCTGTGCCCACCTTAGGGGTGTGGAAAGCTCTTAGTTTGGACTTTAAATTGGAAAGCGTTCTGGTTGCAATTTTTCCATCCCTATCACCCACCACTAATTCAGTAGGAAATCGGAAATTTCAAGCGAAACTTAATTTGCGCTTGAAAATTTTCACTAACACTATTAGGATTTATTAAAATTGATTACCATTTATTAAAATTGATTACCATTTATTAAAATTTATTATTATGTATTAAGATTCATTAAAATTTGTTAAGATGTATTAGAATTTGATTATTGAAATCTTTTAAAGTTGATCTGAATCAACCGAATCTTGAGCAGGGTGAGATTCTCAGCGAAGGAAAGCGAACCCTAAGGCTGGGGGTGAGACTTCCTTGAAGGAACTCCTCCTTCTTCCTGTCCCTTACAATCTTATTGGTCCCAAGACACTCCAGACAGATAAGGTCCACGAATGAAGGCACAATGAAGGTAATCCAACCTGATTGATTATACATGCTAGGCATCGAGCAGCCCCGATCGATACCTAATTAGGGATTGGACGTTACGTTGAGTTAAGTGCAGTAAGCAAGTGTGGTGGGTCTCCTCCCACGGCAGCGAACCCACAACGTCTGCAATGCCCCAAAATATCGCATATCAGCTGGTGAAGCCACATCTTGACTCAGCCAAGGCGAATGGGCCGGAAGATAAGATAAGTGAGTAATCTGTACAAGAAAACATGTGCTTCGAGCGATAAGAGTGACAACGGGGAGGAAACGGAAAGTGATAGGATGTGCTGAGATTCGTCCAATTAGGACCTAAATATCTAAGAGGAGCTCGAAACTGTTGGATGATGACTGGAAATATCTGTAGGGGCCTGATCAGGCCATGATGCTGAACAAGAATTTCCAGTCGGTATAGTTGACCACATAAATGCAAGAAGTAAGGCTTGTGCTGCTGTAGGCTGAAGGAACGTGAATGCCTCATTGGCACACCTGTTTCTTAATCCCATTGGTGACTTTTCTTGCGTGACAATAGGCGGCGCTTCAGGTGAATAATTATCTTGTTGGTTCTCTCGAAGCGAGAGTTGGTCGTTCGCAGCGACATAAGGAAACAAAAGGACTAAATGAGGGTCGGGCAAAAAGATCAGCTACGTAGCTTGGCATTGGTGGACTGACCACGTAATAATCTCTTGCAGTGTGCACACATGCATCTTACAATACAAAAGAGTACTGCAGGGGGTTGTTTTTCAATTTTCATTTCACCTTTTGTCTTTTTCGTCGTTTTGTGTTTTTTTCTACCATCAAAGAAGTCGAGCAATTTGGTAAGGTATTTCTGACCGTGGAGTTGTATTTACTCGACGAGGAAGATTTTTCCAACTTCCCCGCTTAGGGGTTCGCCTGTTATTCACGATTTCTCCGTTAAAGAGGCTAATGAGAGGAACAAAGGCAAGACACCCCTCTTTAATTACTATTTCATGTTTTCTTGGGCTGCGCCTTTTGAAAAGGGCACGCCACAGCGAAAAGGTCCTTTGTGTAATTATTTACGATCCTTGAGACTTTTTCCCTCCTACCCCCAGGACGCGGTTACCTTTGCGGTTAAGATTGAACAAGACTCCGGGAATTTGTCTCGTTTAACTTTACGAATCTTTTCGTTGCGCAATTCTTTGATGTCGCAGGGATTAATTCCCGAACGCATTTAATACGAAGAGAGGACTCACCTTATTGTGGAAGGGTGAGCTGAGACATGTGCGAGTTATAGTCCATTTACTTGGTCTGCAAAAGAAGAACGGATTAGTAAGTTTTCGAATAAGAACAAATTATTTGTTGGAGTTTAGTTACAATTAGGTTTAATTTGGGGAAAACAGAGGCCAATTACCGCAGGTGAAGAAGAACGCAGAGAAACAAACGGAAACATTAGCGCGATAGAGCTCTCCACTTTGCGTCACGCCGCTGGTCTAAAGAGGTTAATTTCGTTATTGATTAAATAAAATTAGAAATTCTAATCTGCATGCGGGCTGTAGAAATCTTACAACACAAGAACAGTGAACCCTTCGCCACGCGCCCACCTATGGGCGCGATAATTTCGTAACAGAAGTAGCTTCAACAGCTCCCGCGAGTTCGCACGCCACTGCATAACATCTGTCTGTTTCTGCTGGTTTCTGCATCGGCAAACAGAAGCTGCCGCGTCTCATGTTTAAGTAATGCCGCCCGCCGAATGGAAAACGCGACGATAAGGGGAAGCGATTAGCAAGGAAACCGGAGAAGTGGGCGGATTTTCTTTAACGACGGACCGTAGTATCGAAATGGGCGTGAAATCTTAAATGTCAGGCCGAGTTTGATCCTGTATTTGCCACAAACAACTCTTAGCTATAATTCAATAGTGCCAAGCGCATTTTGCAAATGAATGGTGTTTTTATAGGCAATTAATTTTACCAAACCTAACCTAACGAGATCTAACCTAACCTATCTCAATCTAACCTAGCCTAACCTAACAAAGCCTAACCTAACCCAACCTAACATAGCCTAACCTAACTTAACATAATCAAGCATAACCTAACCTAATCCAACCTAACCTAACCTTTAGCTGTAAAATGAAGGTAATCAGCATGGATATGAAGTTCATTTACCTTCATTTGACAGCAAATGGTTAGATTAGGTTATGTTTGGTCAAATCAAGGTAAATGGACTTAGTATGGAAATTGGGATCCATCTTAGTTATCCACAAAACAAAGACAGAGCATACGCACACGACGAAAAAAAAACAACCCTACCAAGAAAATACAGACTTCAAAACTCGTGCGCATACAGAGTAAAAAGGTTAAGTGAATCCGCACAGCAAAGTGTCCGCGATAACAATCGAATCGACAAACAAAGGGCGCGCATTCCTCCCGCGCCCTCGGCCCGCAGGAATCCGCCCTTAATGGCCATAAATCTTCGTGCTGCAGTTTTATTTAGATTGAAAAGTTGGAAAGCAATTTGTCTTGATAAATATTACGGATTAGCGTGCGCCCGACCGGCTACGAACGGAAAACATAGGCGCAGATATCGTTGCAGGTGAGAGTTGCGGGGCGTGGGGGGAGACAAGGGCGTGCGCGCAGAGGGCGCCTCCTGCTATTTCCGGTCCGGAAATGGTTACCGGTAATTGCAACTAATGCCACGTGGACCGTTCACTCTGCATTCGCGCACATTCGCGTCCGCCTGTTTTTCCAAGCATGTCGCTTTAATTTTATCATTTATATCGGTTAGGGATGATTTGACGTCGAGGGCCCAACCCTTACTCCGGCACAAAACATCCACGCATTGCGTTTAATTCCACTATAAAAATTATTTGTTTTTTTTCGTCGTACTAAAAATTAATTTTCAGCGAAAAAAAAATAGGAGTGGGGAAGATTCGAACTTGCTCCGCTTGTGTAAATCTGACGCTTTACCGTCTAGACCAACAGGGGTCGCAGTACACTGACGTAAGATAACGCGGGAACCTCCGTGGCGTAGTGTCCTAGAGCGTGGGTCTAGTAAACAGTAGGTGGCGAGTTCGATCCTAGGCGATTTTTAACTTTTTTTTTTATTTTCACCGAAATTAAAATCAATTTCTACCATAATTTAGGGTAGAAGGAAAAACAAGAATATTTTAGCATTGGTCTCACTTTATGTGAATAACTTTTGTGTTATTTGCTATGAATGAGATGGAAATGACGCATAATGGTTTGTTTATGGGCGATTCGCGAGCTTTTGATGGTTTGTTTTGACTTGTATACAATAACTAAGTTAGTAACCTAATTGACTAATTAGTTTGCAAACATAACCTCTACTCTCCCCTGTCAAAAAATGACGTATAATTGACATGCGTACGAATCAAGCTATAACATACGTAATGATTGTCACAGGCAATTCTGAGGGAGAAACTTTTTGACCTCACGATAGTTTTGCTGAGCAAGTATGAAAGTAAACATTGGAACCGTTTTGCCTAATGAATGAGAAGAAACATTATAATTGCTTTACTACGTTAGTACGAATTAAAACATTCGATTCGGTTTGCTGCGTAAATATGGAAAGAACGAAGAACTCAAAAAGATGGAAGAAAGTGAAACCACCGATCCTGAAATCAAGCAACCCTCCACGCACCCAGGTATATACGTATACACACCCCACGTGACGGCCACGTGTGATGACGCGTAGCGTTTAATGAACAGTAGTTGCGGCCGACCGCAATTAACCATAATGTGTAAACTAGTGACCAAATTATGTACAATAGGGGGTGGGGTTGTCATTGATGCAATGCACCGATTGATACGGCAACCAGAGCTTCCCCAAATTATTTCCGACTTCACACGGACCTCGCACTGTAGTATTGCGTGGGAATTTCGATCGAAAGAGGGAACGAGTGTCCTTTGGAACAGCGGGGATTTTTTTAGGGCGGTTTCGGAAAAAATGCGGAAAAAATGGGTTAAAAATGCGTGAAAATGCGGGAAAATACGAGAAAAAACCTTCAAATGAGAAAAAACGACAACAAATGCGAAAAGTAGGAGGAAAGGCTTGAAAAAATGCAAAAAACAATAAAAAAGGTAGAAAAAAATGTAAAAATGCAAAAAATAAAAAAATGGAGAAATAAGAAAAATGCAGAAAACACGAAAAAATGCAGAAAACGCAAGAAAAATGGATGAAATGAGAAAAAATGAAGAGAAAGCGCAAAATTAGGATGAATATCATTCGCTTTTCCTCTATCTATCCTTTTGCACGTTTTATCGGAGAGTTTTGAGTTCATTAGTGCTTGTCCATTAGGACTAGTTTCCGTATTGTTATCGTGCAGTTTTCGTACTGTTTTAATGTTGACAGTTTGCAAGAAAAGATAGAGAGAGAAATAGAAAGAGACACGTCAAGGTTAGAACATAAAATATGATTAATCAACGAAATCACGTAAAATAAGATTAAATTAAATCACGTAAAAAAAGATGAAGATCGCGTGAAATAAGTTTAAGTTATAACAAGTATATCATAATACCATAAACTACTAAGCCGTACTAAATGCTATAAAAACGCAACCATAAAAATAAAGAAAAACTGGACTAGTGAAAGTATTGATGTATGCAACGAGAATGTCGCTAAGTTGAACTAATTGCCTATACGGGGATTGTGTTTTGCGACGCGACAAGAACTGATTCAGTAGGTAGGGTATGACGTAGCAGTTTGTTGATTGGCTCCGGCAGAGCCGACTGGGCTCCAGGCGGCCCAGGCTTTGGTGATGTAAGTAGGCTGGTTTTTCGTATGAAGAGGCGCAATTTTGGTTGCATAACTCTCGTAAAAATTTGCCACGAATAAGGGTAAGGGGTGGTTGGTTCAGGTCAGGTTGGTCAAGCAATATTTCATTGAGCACTGGTTCGAATGCTGCAGCTGCTTTCAAATCAACGACCCTTGCACGGTGTAGAGTAAAATTCGATAAATACGTTGGATTTGAACCGGTTTGTTGGAGATTTGGCACCCTTTAGTGCACAGAATGATCGTGCGTTATTAAGAAGAATGAAAAATGGTTTTGAAGACTACGGTCTTTGTGAGGGGTGTTTGGAGAACGGGGAGATTTTAACAATAGTTGTGGAGAGCAGGTTTTGCATTGCGATAGCTATTGAAAAATAGGGGTGAAGTACTGGTGGAATGTGCGATGAAGGGCAGTGTTCGTTCGGATTTAGTGAGAGTCGCAGTGTGGTTTGATTGCGAAAATTGTTGAAGGGAAATTTTTAAAGGGATTTGACGAGGGAATTTGTTGGTTAGTTCAGTATGGGGAAAAATTAGTTTGAGAACGATCAGTTTGAGGAAGATCATTTTGGGGAAAATCAGTTTGAGAAAAATCAGTTTGAGGAAAATTAGTTTGAAGATCAATGGAGAAAAATCATTTTATAAGGAAAGACATTTGGAAAATTTAATTTCATGAAAGTTAGTTTTGGGAAAAGTCAGTTTTGGGAGAGGTAAGTTTTGGAAAGTGCAAAAGTGTTAGATTGGCGTTAATTGAACGTGCGCTCCACACATCCGACAATACCTCCGCGAGCGTTAATTGTTTTGTATACACGGCGTGACGTAGGTCAGTGTCAAATATGTGTGAATATTAATGCAATTGGAAGTGATACTGTGCAGTTCAATAATTGAACGGGTTATTGGCTTGGGCCGATTAAATTTTTAGCGGTTAATAAAATCGCCGCCAATTATAGTGTGTGCATTAATAATGGCTTGTTTATTTTTCGCGGGTCGGCCGGTCGTGGGGGGAGGTCTGCCGCTGCTTCAATAATTGATGGGGAAGTGTTGGGCTCGGTGATGGCACAGCGTTTGATGGCCATTGGGACGCGGACGAGAACAGAAGAGACGAAAGTGGCGGGATGGGGAACCAGAAAGGCTGGTGGTTATGCAACCGAAGTGGCGTGTAAAAATAGGTGTGCCTATGCGAGTATTTTGGTCCTTCGAGCCGCCTGACGGTGGGCGTACCACAGTGGGGGTTTGTTATGCTGTTTGGAACGGAGTTTTTAAAAGAGTGTATTGTTTTACTGTTCAAAAAGAAGGTTTTGAATAAGAGTGCATCGTTTTATTTTAGCTAGGGTTGATGGAATTATTTGATCAGATTCAGTGTGGTGAAGAAAAGTGTTGGTTGTTTGAGAAAGTAATATTTTTTTAATTATGGATTTTTAAAAGAGAAAGTTTGGATTTGCGGAGGAATTTTATTTGCGAGGAATGTTCAAGGATGCAAAATTACAAAGATCCCTAGGGTATGAGAAATTTCCAAGAATGGAAAAGTTTGAAAATGGGAAAATTAAAGGAGAGGAAATGTACACATCTGGATGAAAATTTTCAAGATTGCAATTATTTAAGAATGAGAATTAAGATTGAGAATTATTAAGAATGAGGATTGAGATTGAGAATGAGGATTGAGATTGAGAATGATTAAAAATGAGGACTGAGATTGAGATTTACCAAGTTCAAGATGGGACTTGTCACGATGTGAAATTTTTAAGGAATTGATTTTTAAAGATCGAACATGTTAAGGTGGGGGTTTGAAGAGTTTTGTGAAGTCTTCAAAGAGTTGACTGTAGTTTAGAATTGAGGAAATGAAATGACTGAAATTGAGGAATGGAAATTGAAAGGCTACTTGCGAATGAAAACTCACCGCGGAGGTTTGTAAACTACAAGGACTAGACGCCACCAAGCACAAACACCGAATTACCTCTAAAAGAAAAAAAATCATAATCCATTTAAAAGAATCACTATGCAGCGTCCGGTGACTCCCGAATCAGGAGAAATTCTCCCATTTTCATCGCAAAGGGGAGTCCAACATCCGAGCACTAAGTCCTCAAACTCGAAGCACTAAGTGTTTAGCCGGAGGGTGCAGGACTACAAGACTGTTGGAGTCAAAGTCCCAAGTCGACTGGGGCAAAGGCGCGAATGCTAGTACAGCGCGGAGTCTGGCTGCTATCCTGCGCAGGACTAGTCCTTACAGCGCGAAGGGTGCCGAAGGAGTGGAGGTGGCGAGCTAAGATGTGGGTATAAGGCGATCCTGCGGGGTGAAGACGACGGCGATGCAGGACGCTCGCCGACGACTGACGCAAGACGTCGCAGGACTGCGAAGCGCGCCTGCGTCATCTCCCACCCTTAGCCACGCCTCCGCGGGGTGGCTGCGAGGGGGTGGGTGAGCTGATTTTTAAGTAGGCGCCAAGATTCGCGAGGGGTTGCAGGAGGAGGGCGAGGGTTGGCAGGATTTCGCGCGTTATCCTAAAGAATGACGAGCATTTTAGGCATTAATTCGACATGGTAAAGGGCATTTTGGTGGGACCTGTCTTTAAATCAGGGTCACTTTAAAGGTTGGGTTATGCCATACCAGAAATTCGTAAAAGTTGCAAAACAAATACAGTATACTCTTTTGAAACTTCGTTCTGAAAAGAATACAGAGCAGTAATTCAAAAAATTCGTTATGAAGAGGTTGAAAATCATACGCTGCGTTTCTTTAACGCAAGATTTTGCACCCTGGTCAACCTTGAAATTCCGCCAAGTGCAACGTTAACCCGGCCAAGCCGTAGTACTCAAGCTTGTGTTTTCATTAGGGCTCGGTACTAGCATTCAGCAACCCGTGCGGGTAGCACGTTAGTTATGTAATTGTTCAACAAATTATTGTACTTTAACCGATTTAAAGTGACGAAGGGCTTGCTTTTGTCAATTGACGGTTTATTCTTGGATCCGTAAAAAATCGCCAGGATTAGCTATTGGTGTTTCCCCAGAATAAACACGTGAAGGACAAAGTTCCCGATGCACGAGCCACAATACAGGCAATCCCTTCATTGTTTGGCTAAACTTCCCTTTTTCAAGCCCTTATCTGTTTCCAGGATCTCGCCGATGATCCCGCAAAGCGCCGCCCGTCGCCTAACACTGCAGGTCCACATTTAATCAAAACCGCATTGAAATCGCATCGGGGGTGGAAAGGTTGCGGGATAAACAAAACAAAAACAAAAGCACGCTAACGCCGGGTGAAGAGGACGAATGGGGGCGAAAACGGACGATAAGGGAAACGAGGGGCGAAAGAGGACTTGATTGGGGATCGGGGCCAAAATTCACCCGGGGGAAGAATTCACTTGGTAAAATTTCACTTCCTTTGCTTAACCCAGTCTAACTACGGGAATCCATAACGTTACATGTTCCCAGTAGTTGAACTTTAACCCTTTGAGGGTTGAAAATCGCTGAGTAAAACTTCACTTCCGAGACTTGGAAAACGCTTTGAAAACTTTCACTTCCCACACAAAAATTCACTCAGTACTCGAGGGGGTAAGACGTGGTGAAGTTGAAGTTGTTTTGTCAAAATGGGGTGAAGTACGAGTCGGTTGATCCTAAGGGCGGCAGTGGGGTTTGGGGTTCGTCCCTTAAAAAGAGCCACCGATCGTTGAAAAAAAAACAAAGCACGGTCGGGTAACTCTTGATTAGCTGCTCGAAACTCGAAACCTATAGGAATTGTTTCGGAGCTCTGCAGAACAAAGGGTGCCATTATGGGCATAGATAACAGGGCCTAGATTGGACAGGAATTGCGATGCTCACGCGAAGGGAGGCCCCATGTGGAGTTTAACCTTTGGAAAATTCGTTCTTAGGGTCAGAAAATGAAGAAAAAAAAATAGCATTCGTGCTTTCACCTCAACCCCATCGAGCAACTAATTGTTAAACCATGGTCATTTTTCCCAATCAACTTTTAAAAAATATAAAACAAATATTTGCAAAAATTTGAACATGCTAAAAAAAATTAAAAAACAAATCCTAAAAACAATTCTAAGAAACAAATTCTAAAACCTAAATTTAAAAATAAACAACTTTTTAAACCAGAACAACCGGATTGAATTTTTATTCCATCTGGACCAAGCAAGTAGCGTCGGCTAATGCTTACGAAGGGTTAGTCCGAGGGGTTGTGAAAACTACACCGGTCTGCGAGCGGTCAATAGCCGGCGAAATAAAGCAGCAATACTCGGACAGCACCACTGCCTTTCACCCCTCAAATTAAAATCCGACTTTAAATAAAAATCAATGAATCCAACCCAAGAAATAATTTTGAAAAAACACGGTTCCCCCCAACATTTTTTAAATACCCATCCGGTAACTCAATATAAAAAAAAAACAATACACTCTTCAAAACGTCGTTTTAAAAATTTAAAAATAAATTCACCCAAGTAAAAAAAATCTCAACCTTCCAAGTAAATTCAATCCTCAGTCCGAAGAAAATTCAACCCTTCACTCAAAATTCAATCCTCACGCTTCGAATTGAACCTTCGAACTGAACTCAATACACCTCAACCTTCGAAACCGCGAACTTCGAATTGAACTCAACACACCTCAATCTCCGCGGTCACGAACTTCGAATTGAACCTCAACCTTCGAATCCACGAACTTCGAATAGAACTCAATACACCACGACCTTCGCAGCCACGAACTTCGAATTGAACCCAATACACCTGAACCTTCGCAGCCGCGAACTTCGAATTGAACCCAATACATCTCGACCTCCGAATCCACGAACAGAGTCCCACTCAAGCCAAAACTTTCAAACCGCACTTTCCCCTAAACCACAGAACTCCGCCACACCGGGGGATGGGGGAGGAAAACTCGTGCAAAGAGACTTACCCCGGCTGCGGATCGTCACCCTCGCACATCACAACCGCATCACACCGAAAAACCGGACCGGCCGAACGAAAAGTCCGATCAAGTAGCCGCAGAGAAAAAAAATCGCGGAAAAATCCTCCGCGGGGGTCGGGGGTGGCAAGTGGGGCGCTCCTTACCTTTCTGTCGAAGTCTTCCGGTCGAGGGCGAATCTTAAAGGTAAAAAAGGCGCGCACACTTAATGTAGGAATCAACACACTTAGGGGACATGGTAGTGAATGCCCGTCTTCGGGTACACTATCAGCCCTTATCGCGGAGTGGGGAGGACGCATGAGCAGCGTCCCGACGCCAAGGATGCCGACTGGTGGCGCCCCGGAATCGTGTGGACGCCGCGCGAACTAACCACCCCCCTGAACGAGGGTCGGAAAACATCGGAGTTTGCTGGGGTTTCGCGGCGCCCTCGTCTTTCATTCAACCTCTAGCCCGCGCCCCAATAACATTCCTCATATTCAATATTACATTTCTGCTGGACCTCAACACTTTTTCACTCCACACCATTCCATCTACGTCGTGGTGTGGTGTGGTGTAGTGTGGTCTGTCGCTGTATGGTGTAGAATGCTACACCACACCACGACAGACCATACGCCACCACACCAAGACACACCATAACCCCACATCCTCATACAATTCCCCATCCTTTAAAACCAATCACAATCAAACGGGAAAATATTCGCAGGGAAGTCGATACGGCCATCAAATTTCAGTGCTGATTCCCCAGGCACTCAATCTAAATAAAGGGCACTTAAACGACCGCACGAAGACAGCGTTTAACTGACCTCCTGTGTTAACTGTCCGAGTGGATTTATCGACAGTGACCAACATCTTACCAGATGACTCCTCTTTATTGTCCTCCGGTTTAATTGATGTCCCTTTGTCCTAACTCCCAAAGTGGGACCATCCATTAGCTTGATGAACCTTAATATTGACCACGAAACTACACCCAGCTTCCGCGTGGCCGATTTTAGCATCTTCCCTTCGCCCATACGTTTTTCTTTATTTCCTGTTTCAAAAACCCCTCGAGTCTAATTAATTTCCAATGCAGGCCAGGCCAGGCCAAGCCGGATGCAGACCATACCCAGATTTCCCTTCTTGGGAGAACGCGGCTGGGGGTGGGAGGTGGGATCCGAAGGTGGGGATGGGAACCGAGGGAGAGTGGTGGAATCCGGGTAGGGGTGTAACCCAGGAAAGGGAGGTAGAACCCGAGGAGGAACCCCTGAAAAAGATAACTCAAAGAGTGGGAACCCGAGGGAGGGGTACCTGTCAGAGCGGGGACCCGTGAGAGTGAGGACCCGTGAGAGTGAGGACCCGTGAGAGGGGGGACCCGTAAGAGGGGGACCCGTAAGTGGGTGATCCGTGGGGGGGGGGGGGGGGGGGGGGGGGGGGGGGGGGGGGGGGGGGGGGGGGGGGGGGGGGGGGGGGGGGGGGGGGGGGGGGGGGGACCCATGAGAGGGAGGACCCAGGGGAAGGGGACTCCGTGGGAGGGGGTAACCCAGGGGTGGGAGGGGAACCCATGGGAGGGAGGACCCGGGAAAGGGAGAGAGGACAAACCCGAGGGAGTCTTAACTCCGCGAGGGAGGCCAAACCCGCGGCGACCCTGGGGTCAACTAACTAATATAAACCAGCGGAAAAATTAAATTTGCAATTTTTTTCAATTAGCCGCCGCGTCCGGCATTACAAGGGCGGCAATTTTCCGCGTGCAACCCCCCCCCCTCGTGGACCTTTGGCGCGCTGCAGCGGCGGCGGGCGCCCCGGCTCCGGCGGTGATGAATATCAGGCTGCCGAATGAAATACACACTGGGACGCGGGATATTGATTTCCATCTATGGCTCAGGCCGGCCGGTTACAACAGGTGTCCCGTGTGTTGTTCGAAAAAAGTACAAAACGGACGCGCGGAGGGCGGCCGAAAAAAAAAACGAGTGCACTTTTACCGGATTTTACTTTTTTCCGATGCCGGCAACACCAATGACACCTATTAATACATTTTACGGTTTTATATCGCGGGTTCATTGAGCAGCCCTTTTTCGCGTTAATTATGCAGGAATATATTGCGTCGGGGGTCCCGCGTTCGCGGTTTCAAGCGTGCCGGTTCGTTTTTTGGGGTTTAGTGTACATTGTCCTCCTTTCCTCCTGGCCTAACCTGTGCAGATTGTATTGTCCGTCAACCCAACTTTCCCTTTCCCATTGTGTCAGTCTCCCACATGCTTTAGTCCTCTAGTTATCCCATTTGCACATCCTCCCGTTTCTCCGCCCTCTCGTCTCTTTGTCTAGCGTCTCCACGTCCCACCGTTTATCTGTCCTCACGTCTTTCTGTCCTTCCGCCCTTCATTGTTTTCTCTCCCCTCGGTTTCATTCTCCCCCGTCCGTGGACCCTCGACCATCATCCCTTTACCCCTGTTTCTTGACCCCCGTCCGTTGACTCCGGTCCATTGACCCCCGTCCCTTAACCCCATCCCTTGACTCCCGTTCCTTGACTCCCGTCCCTTAACCCCCGTTCCCTGACTCCCGTCCCTTGACTCCCGTCCCTTGACTCCCGTCCCTTAACTCCCGTCCCTTGATTCCCCTCCATTGACTCCCGTCCCTCGACTCTCGTCCCTTTATCCGGTTCCTTGACCCCCGTCCCACGACACCCGACCCACCACCTTCGTCCCACTAACACCCAGGTACTCTCCCCTATCCCAGCTCTCTCTCATGCTGTAATTCTCAAGTCATTATGCTCACCTTCCCGCTCGTCTCTCCGTTAGGTACTTCTATCTTACAATATAATGATCTACCTAAATATAACCTATGATAAGTATTGTATCGTCCTCTGGTGTGCACCCAGCCTTACTGGTCCTCGTCAGTTCAAGGTTATTTGGCACCAAATCAGTCCTATCAGTCGGCCACCCGATCCAGACAGTTCACCCAGTTCGGCAAGTAAAGCCACTCAACTGTCCATTTATGCCAAACAAGGCTTCAATCTTCTCATTAAATCAGTTCAATTCGCCAATAACCACACCAGCAGTCACATTAAACACGGTATATGTCCGCCATTACCTGTTCCTCTTACTGGCCACCATCAGTTTTTTATTTCGCACCTAGTCAGTCCAGGGAGCCAGACAGTCTATCCCACTTGGTCTATCCAGTCCAGTTCAATTCATACCATGCAAGGCTCTAGCTTGAAATATTAGAGAGAGCCTTCTCGTTTCTTCTTTCCTTCTTAATCCCACCACTCCCCTGTGTTTTCGTTCTCAAGTACCATCGCTTGTCTCTCCTATCATTTCACCGCTTGCCTCCAAACTAGTCTCTTTGGCGGACCCTTCTGTTGTCCCTTTTCTCCCATCACATTTTTACTATCCGTCGTTTCTACACTGTTCGTCTCATATCTGTCCCCGTTTGCACACGCTCCTATCCACTCGTCTCTCCGTCCCCCCGTCTCTCCTTCCCCCGTCTTTCCTTCCCCCCGTCTTTCCTTCCCCCCCGTCTCTCCGTCCCCTCGTCTCTCCATCTCTCCGCCCCCAGTGTCTCCGTCTTCTCACTCCCCCCCCCCCCCCCTGTCTCTCCGTCTTCCCATATCTCCACCCTCGGCCTCTCTGTCTTCCCATCTCTCCGTTCCCCTGTTTTTCCAACCTAGCGTCTCCCAGTCATTATGTCCCTCCGCCTTCTCGTCTCTTCGCCCCCTGTTTCTCCGTCTTCTCATATCTCCGTCACCCTGTCTCTCCGTCTTTCCATCTCTCCGTCCCCATGTCTCTCCGACTTAGCGTCTCCCAGTCCTCCTGTCCCTCCGTCTTCTCATCTCTCCACCCTCTGTCTCACTGTCTTCCATCTCTCCGTCCCACTCTCTCCGACTTAGCGTTTCCCAGTCCTCCTGTCCCTCCGCCTTCCCATCACTCTGCCCCCTGTCTCACTGTCTTCCCATCTCTCCATTTCCCTGTCTCTCCGACTTAGCGTCTCCCAGTTCTATCCCTCCGTCTTCCCATCTCCCCGCCCACCTGTTTCTCCGTCTTCTCATCTCTCCGTCTCCCTGTCTCTCCGGCTTAGCGTCTCCTAGCCTTCCTGTCCCTCCATCTTCCCATCCCTCCGCCCACCTGTTTCTCCGTCTTCCCATCCCTCCGACCACCTGTTTCTCCGTGTTCTCATCTCTCCGTCCCCTGTCTCTCCAACCTAGTATCTCCCAGTCCTCCTATCCCTCCGTCTTCCCATCCCTCCGCCCACCTGTTTCTCCGTCTCCTCTTTTCTCCGTCCCCCTGTCTCCCCGACCTAGCGTCTCCCAGTCATCCTGTCCCTCCGTCTTCCTATCTCTCCGTCTTCCTATCTCTCCGTCTTCCCCCATCACTCTGCCCCCTGTCTCATTGTCTTCCTATCTCTCCGTCCCCCTGTCTCACCGACTTAACGTCCCCCAGTCCTCCTGTCCCTCCGTATTCCTGTATCTCAGTCTTCTCATCTTCCCGCCCGCCTGTTTCTCCGTCTTCCCATCTCTCCGTGCCCCTGTCTCTCCGACCTAGCGTCCCCCAGTCCTCCAATCCTTCCCTCTTCCTGTCTCTCCATCTTCCGAGCTCTCTGTCCTCTGTCTCACTGTCTTCCCATCTTTCCATCCCCCTGTTTCTTCGACTTAGCGTCTCCCAGTCCTCCTTTCCCTTCGTCTTCCTGTCTCTCCGTCTTCCCACCTCTCCGCCCTGTCTCTTTATGTTCCCATTTCTTCGTCACCGTGTCTCTCTGACCTACCATCTCTCACTCCTCCTGTTTATCCGGCATCCTGTCTTTACATCCATCCATCCTTCCGTCCTCCATCTTTCCGTCTCCCCTCACTCCCGTTCTCCCCCATCCCCAGACCCTCGTCTTAACAACCCCAGCTACATTCCCCCATCTTAGAACTCTCTCGTAGTGCCACAGAGTATACAGAGACGACACCCCCGAAGCGCAGAATGACCTCGAAAAAGCTAAGCTCCGCCTTGGGATGGTTATTCACTATGGACCTAACAATACATATATAAATTGGGAGCACAACATGCGTACGAGAGTGATTAGGTTCTCTGGTGATTATTATTAATAATACATGAACCATGAAGACATCGCGTCACATTCATTATCCAGCTTATACGAGGATTCTACATTTCATATTTTGAATTTGCCCCACTACAAATAACCATCAGGAGGCAGGACTTAGGTACGATGTGTAAAGAGCCGTGACAAGGTCATTCCATGCTTTTTTCCGAATAACATTGGATCTCCGTAAGACCTGTTAACAGTGTTGCCTATGTGTACTCTGTGGTAGTGTCGTGTCGTTCTAACGTCCCTAAGCCATCTTCCTGCTCATCTCTCCGCTTGTCCCCATACAAACGCGCGTGGCCCTCCTCTTCTTACAAACCTGGGTAGGCCCAAGTAGTTTTAATAGCATCAAACCTAAAAGCGGTGAGGTTCTTGTCTTTTTTTTATGAACACTGCCAGACCTTTGGCTCTATTGACCAAGTAATTGTGGGACCCGTAAATCAATTCAGAATCGTTTCAGTTGAGTGTTATCTTTGTCTAACTCAAACCGTCCCATATCTTCTAAAAATAATTCGAGTCGTGGTAACGACAATACACACTTTCTAATTGTTTCGGTACATCCTGACCACGGAGGTACCTTTCAAATAAAATTATCTACCTACATATAACCTTACGATAAGTACAGGGTCATCAACAATGCTTGAGGAAAAGGCGGGAAATTTTAAATAAAATTAGGTGATTTTGATGCCGTCAAGATTTTTACAATGCAGGTACCACCATATTGGCACAAAATGTTACTATCGTTTTGACGTTAATTCCAGTGTCGTTGCTTTTTTGACACAACTGATGGAATTATCTTCCTTCTAAATTGATTAAAAATATGTCGTACGCCCATGTCAGAGTGTTGGGGTTATTTTACTTTTACCAGTACCATAATTGTAGTTTTGGTTGCCTAATAAGCTATCCTCAAACATTGTTGATGACCCTTTATAATAATAAAATTTGAAACATTATAGATTTAAAAGCACAAAACATTTGCTGATGAATTGGCTTTTTAAAATTCTAATTTGATTTCTAAACCGTTTTTTTCCGATAGATATTTTCAATTCGGACTAAGTGAATCGTGTATACGTTTAATATTAATATTTCACCTTTGATTATGAGATACACATACATAAATATGCGCATATTTGTGATTATGAGTTACGCGCCTAACTCATAATCAAAGGTTTCACGTAACATTATTATTTAGAATAGAATTTCGTGCAAATGATAATTACATATTCAACGTTAAAAGCGAGCAGGAAATACTAGAAATCATATATCGTTGAATTCGGAAAGAGATTCCTTCTAAAAATGTATAAAGATATAGGTACATTGTTTTCTATTTAAATTACAAAATCAAAATAATGTTCGCTAATGATGTCATAATTTACCGCACATATTTAATCACAACATCTATCCAATCGAAAAGTGATGTAATGACATTGATAGTACCTTTCAGATTCATCCTATATAAAATCGAATTCCAAATTATTTCATAATTTCGTATTCAAACATTTCCATTTCCTACGTATAGGCAACACTAATTTCAACGTGTTTTGTGTGGTCCATGGTTATGATAGATGCCCGCTGCTACATTCACAATAAGAGATTGAAGATGTGCGCGTGTTCTATTTTGACAGTTGACGTTTCTCCAGTATGTAATCAACAAAACCAAAGATGCTCCAGGAACGCCCTTCGAACCTAGTTGTCTCTTAATTAGCGATAAGCTGGGTAAACAGTGACTAAACGCAGTGTTTACTTAACGCAACGACTTCGAAAACGATGGACGAAATCGCAACGACCAGCAGTTCGAAGCACCAACAGCTCTTGAGGGACCTCAAGAGTACTGTTGAAGGGCTGCTGGTGAGCCAAGTGGCTAACGTTTGGTATATTTATGGTGGTTTAAATCGACTGCACAATGATGTTGAGAAGATATTCAGGAATGGTTGCAAAGTCTCTGGCGACAATGTAAGTACCTTTATTTTGTTTACTTATAACAAGGTGTCTCACTGTTGCAATGTCTGACAATTATACGTTTCCAAAATAAATGGGCCAATTCGCATAAAAAATTAAAACGAAAAAATTCACAAGTAAAATTGTAAAGTAAGTTTTCAGTAGATTTGTGTTCCAGTGTTAATTCCTCTCAAATAACAACTATCGAGTGTTCAATTGAAAAGTTCATCAAGTTGGATTTGATATTTTGAGAGAATAAATGGAGTGAAAAAGGGATGAATATTATTAGGTTTTACCACGGCAAATGAAACCGGTAACTCGGTGCGCAGATTGAGTCCAAGGTTTGGTTTGGCATGACGTCACATAACCAATGAATCGTAAGCAATCTCCCGCCAGACGGAAGCAGTGAAACGTC